>OZ002731.1:8524792-8631857 GCA_963924305.1 Polygonum maritimum | reverse complement strand
AGGAATAAACTCAATGCAACAAAGCCTCACTTTAGGGATATGAAAATTTGTATCACTCATCATGTGTTTAGGTATAGCAATGAACACTCATACTCAACAATCATGCAAGTAAAGACTTTACTATTGAAGCTAATATCACCAATTCCTCCACCTAGAGATGCCTATTACAATGCACACGAAGAATATGAACTTGGCTCAATGGAAATCCTCAAAGAGGTTCCATTCGGCCGGGTTGTAATGGGGCTTTTGGTATTTCTCAAGGTAGGAAATCACTTTGGTCTTGTGGTGCTTACAATGGGGATTGAACTTTCTAGTCTCTCACCAACTTCACCAAATTATTCCACTTTCTACTTTCACTCACCCAAAAGACTTTGATTTTTCTCTTCTTTCAACCCAAACTTTCACTTAACATTCCACTTCATCTTTGCACTAAACTTTTTTTGTTGGATTTTTCTCACTTTTTCCACTTTGGACCGACTTGCACACTAACTCGGGCCCGATGTGCACATGAACTCGGTCGGGACCCTTTTCTTCACTTAAGCACTTTTGCTTTCAATTTACTACTTTTTCCAACATTTCTTTCTATCTTTCTTTTCAACAAAGATGCACTACCCACTTGGTTTATAACACCATTCTTTGCCCTTTACCAAAGAGAATCTCAACTCTCCAAATACACTCACAAAACCTCTCAATAAAGTCCAATCCCATAAGGGTCAAGTCATATAGGCTAGGAATCATATTTTTGAGGAGTTTCAAACAAAGGTCTAAGGCTAAAACGGGGCTACAAACAACGGTTTATCTTCAAGGTAGGATATGGAACATTTTGTGACTAAATGAAACAAAGTTCAAATCAATGTGACAAAGCATAGAACAAATCTCAAATTGGTCTTGGAAAATAGATAAACACCGCAATAGCAAGTTTTACTAAGCATGCATGAGCTATTCACACAAGAAACATGAGAGATATACAAATAGGAACAAGTATCCCTAAAATGGCCAAAAATAATCTCACATGGTTCACTCTAGCTTAGTTGCATCAAAACTCATCCAAGAACTCATGTGCTTAATAAAAACATGCAAGATATCATATCACATCAAAAGCAACATCCATTTAGAGGCTAAACCATCCAAAAATATGCAAAGGAATTTACATGCTCACATCATCATTAGCCTTCATTTGGACATCTAAGATGGGAATTCCTAGTCCAAAACAAAATCTTTTTGACATTTTTCACACGAAATTTTCACATTTTTATTGATTTTTTTGCAAATTTTTTCTTAAAAGCAAAACAAACTCATCCATACAAACCATTAAATTCAATCATCATTCATGCAACATCATGCCACTATCCAAAAGAAAACATTCCTTAACAAAACAAGAACAAACACAAGAAACCTACACATGAAACTATGAGCAACTAACCCCACCCCATACTTAGAATTTTGATGTCCTCATCAAAATAAAGAAATCAAAACTCAAAAATAAAAGACAAGAGGTAAGAAAGCTCACAATTTCTTATTCTTGATTGGCATGTTGAGGCTTAGTTTGCTAGAAGGAGAGCCCATGAGGCTCTTACTTCTTCACTTGGGTCAATCTTGTCATAGAACTTCTTTACTCGATGACTATTCACTCGAACGATCCGTCTATCTTCAATAACCAAATCTACCGCTCCTTGAGAATGAATTTGATGAACCACAAATGGTCCACTCCACCTTGTTCGAAGCGTTCCGGGGAAGAATCTAAGCCTTGCATTGAAAAGAAGGACCTTGTCACCAACTTGATAGGTTTGTGGGATCAATTTCCTATCATGCCACCTCTTGGTCTCTCCTTATACAACTTAGCATTCTCATAAGCTTTTAACCTCAACTCCCCTAACTCATGGAGATCTAAGAATCTCTTTTCACCGGCCTAGTTTACATCCCAATTCATTTCTTTGAGGGCCCACTTGGATTTGTGCTCCAACTCCACCGGAAGATGACACGCTTTGCCATACACTAGATTGAAAGGTATAGTTCCCAATGGTGTCTTGTAAGCGGTTCTATAGGCCCAAAGTGCATCATCAAGCTTAGATGCCCAATCTTTTCTCGACTTAGACACCGTCTTCTCCAAGATAGCCTTGATTTGACGATTGGAAACCTCAACTAGCCCACTTGTTTGAGGGTGATAAGGAGTAGCGACTCGGTGAGACACCCCATACTTGATCAACACATTCTCAAAACATTTTTCAATGAAGTGAGGGCCGCCATCACTAATGAGAACTCTAGGCACGCCAAATCTTGCAAAGATGTTGCTTTTCAAGAACTTCATCACAACCCTTGCATCATTGGTCCTTGTTGGAATGGCTTCCACCCACTTAGAGACATAATCCACTGCCACCAAAATGTATTTGTATGGGCCCGACGTAGGAAATGGTCCCATGAAGTCGATCCCCCATACATCAAAGAGCTCCACCTCTAGCATTCCGGTTTGCGGAGTCTCATTTCTCCTTGACAAATTTCCCTCTCTTTGGCACTCTTGACATCTCTTCACGTACTCATGCACATCCTTAAACATGGTTGGCCAATAGAAACCACAATGTAGAATCTTTGCCGTGGTTTTCGAACTCTTGGCATGATCTCCGGTTGGCAAGGAATGGCAATGGCGAATGACGCTCTCGATCTCCTCACTTGGAATGCACCGTCTATAGATTCTATCACTCCCTTCCTTGTATAGGTATGGATCGTCCCAATAATATTGCCTAGCATCATGTAAGAATTTCTTCCTAGCCGAATAAGACAAATTTGGTGGGATCACTCCCCCTACAACAAAGTTAGCAAAATCCGCAAACCAAGGAGTAATCCCTCGTTTTACGGTATCAATAGATAGGAGACAAGTGGGAGGTGAGGATTTAATCAATTGAGAGCGGGATGGAATAGAGACCGAGTGGAGAATCTTACTTGATTTCATGGACCGACATTGCAAGGTATTGAGCCCGACATGTGTGGACGTCGATCACGTCGCGCAAGTGCACAAATCCCTCTGGCCCGACATTATAGACCTCGGTCCCGATGTACTGAGTACCTCGGTCCGACTTTGAACGCCTCGGTCCCGATGCACCATCTTGGTCGATCCTTCCTTCTTTTCCTTCTTGCCACTCAATAGCCCTTCATCCGCCCTCATATTATCTATTGCCACACCATCCTCCATCTCCATCATGTACTCCATGGGCAATCGAGATAGATGATCGGCCACCACATTCTCCGCACCGACTTTATCCTTGATCTCATGGTCAAACTCTTGAAGGAGAAGCCTCCACCTCAAGAGCCTTGGCTTAGCATCCTTCTTTTTCATGAGGTACTTGATTGCCGCATGATCCGTATAGACTACCACCTTAGATCCCATAAGGTATGACCGGAATTTCTCGAATGCAAATACCACCGCAAGGAATTCCTTCTCCGTTGTTGTGTACTTGCATTGAGTTTCATCCAAGGTTTCACTTGCATAGTAGATGGCGTGCAATTTTCCCTCCTTTCTTTGCCCAAGAACGGCTCCTACGGCGAAATCACTTGCATCACACATCACTTCGAACGGAAGATTCCAATCGGGTGACGCCATGATAGGAGCCGAAACCAAAGCATCTCTCAACCTACAAAAAGCACTCATGCAATCCTCGGAAAATTCGAAGGGAACATCCTTCATTAAGAGGTTAGACAAAGGTTTTGAAATTTTAGAGAAGTCTTTGATGAAGCGTCTATAAAAACCCGCATGACCTAAGAAACTCCTAACATCCCGCACACAAGTAGGTGGGGGAAGTTTTTCAATTATTTCAATCTTTGCCCTATCAACTTCTATCCCTCTACTAGAGATGAGATATCCTAAAACTATTCCCTCTTTAACCATGAAATGACATTTCTCCCAATTAAGCACAAGGTTAGTCTCCTCACATCTAGCTAGGACCCTATCCAAATTAGCCAAACAAGCATCAAAAAAGGAACCATAGACCGAAAAATCATCCATGAATACTTCCACTATTTCCTCCACCATATCGGAGAAGATAGACATCATGCACCTATGAAACGTTGCCGGAGCATTACACAAACCGAAAGGCATGCGTCTATAGGCAAAGGTTCCATAGGGACATGTAAAAGTCGTCTTCTCTTGATCATCGGGGTGAATTGGAATTTGCCAAAATCCACTATAACCATCAAGGTAGCAAAAGTATTCATGTTGTGCTAATCTTTCAAGAACTTGGTCAATAAAAGGAAGGGGGAAATGATCCTTACGAGTTCCATTATTCAACTTTCGGTAATCAATGCACATGCGCCATTTTGTAGTGGTTCTTGTAGGAATCATTTCTCCTTTCTCATTTTCAACTATGGTCAATCCACCCTTTTTAGGAACTACATGCACGGGACTAACATATTTGCTATCCGAAATTGGGAAGATGATTCCCGCATCCAACATCCTAAGTATCTCACTTTGAACCACTTCTTTCATATTAGGATTTAATCTTCTTTGTGGTTCAATAGTGGGTTTATGATTGTCCTCCATGTCGATCCTATGCATGCAAATTGATGGTGAAATTCCCTTTAGTTCCTCTAATGAATACCCTAAGGCTCCTCTATGCTTTCTTAAGACCGCTAACAACTTAGACTCTTCCTCATTATTCAAATTAGCATTCACAATTACGGGCAATGAAGAGTTAGGACCAAGGAAGGCATACCTCAAGTCCTTTGGAAGCTCCTTTAGTACATGTGAAGGCTCCGGTGGTGCTTGAGTTTCCTCCGTTTCGGCCTTGAACACCTCCAAGTAAGACATTCCACTCTCCACCTTCTCATCTTCCTCTTGATTAGCAACCTCCCCTTCATTCTTTACTTCAACTCCATAGGGCGGTGGGATGGCTTTCAACTCTAGCTTCCTTGTACTCGGCTTGTTAGATATAGCTTCCCATTGCACTCCTCTTGGAAGAAATTGGACCATCTTGGCTTCTCTATGCAAAGCTTCCTTTGAAGTTGGTTTGAAGGAGAATTCGAGATCCACCCCTCCAAATTCAAGGGACAAGTGACCTTTCTTCACATCTATAACGGCTCCCACCGTAGCAAGGAACGGCCTTCCCAAAATGATAGGCTCTCCCGGTACTTCTAACACGTCAACCACAACAAAGTCCGCCGGGACATAGTGTCCTTCCACACATACCGGATAGTCCTCTACCACTCCAATCGGCTCAATTGATGTCCCATCGGCTATAGTCAACCTCATGTTAACCAGAGCAAAGAGACCCATAGCGGTAGACTTCCATATGGTGTATGGTATAACACTTGTACTCGCTCCAAGGTCACACAATGCTTGAAACTTTAGTGACCCAATACCCACGGTGATTGCAAATCTTCCGGGATCACCTAGCTTTTGAGGTAGCTCCAAGATCTTCACCTCATCTTGCATCTCTACAATCGACCTCTTCTTGCTCAAAATTTCCTTCAAGAACTTTGCATAGGATGGCATCTCACTTAGAGCATCGGTGAATGGAATGGTGATGTTCAAACCTTGCAAGAGCTTCAAGAACCTCTTAAACTTGCCCTCAACAATCTCCTTGGGCTTCTTCAAAGGGTATGGAAGAGTTGTGCCACCTTGTTTCTTGGTTGGATCCACCTCCTTGGACCGATCTTGACTTCTCTCAACATTTTCAGCTTGGACCGATGTCGGATTGATCTCGGGACCGACTTCAGGAACCTCGGTCCGAGGGCAGGGAATTCCTGGGAACATCGGGCCGACTACATGGCACATCGGGCCCAAGTTCTGCTTTGCCTCGGTCCAACTCAGGGGACCTCCTCCGTCTACTGGATCGACGTCTTGGCACGTCGGGCCCGAGTTACTGGGCAACTCGGTCCGACCTTCTTCTCTTGTTCTGGTACTTGTGGCTCGGGCAAACTCTGTCCACTCCTCAATCCTATGGCTCGAACTTCATTTTGTTGTTGTTGGGCACGGGGATTCTCCTCGGGTCGGCCCGGGAGTCTCCCTTCCTCTCTTGGAAGTTGATTCGCCATGTGAACAAATTGATTGTCCACTTGCCTTCTCCAAACACCCAACTCCTTGAATTGATCATCAAATTTTCTCTCCATATTGGTGACTTGATTCTTCAAATCTTGAGCCCATGGTGGTGTTTGCTTATAGAATCCTGGAGGTCGGTATGGTGGTGGTTGGGGCCTTGGCTCGTTTTGGTTGAAGTTGTTGTTGTAGCCACTAGCTTGGCCTTGGTTCCACCTTCCTCCATTGTTGAAATTGGCTCTCCCTCCGAAGTTCCTTTGAACATAGTGTGCCTCCTCAATTTGCTCGGCCAATCGAACTTGGCGCTCATTTGGGCACTCTTGGGCTCCATGCTTCAAAGAACCACACTCTTCACAAGCTCTTGTGTTTTGTTGGAGATGACCCATCTTCCTCCTCATCTTGTTCAACTCATCCTCCAAGAATTGGATCTTCACATCTTTATCCACCTCTTCACTTTTTGGATCGTAGAGCCTCTTGGGACCGTCTCCATGGACTCTTGCTTCCTTGTTCACTTGATTTACTCCATACATGGCTTCATAATCGGAGAGCTTGTCTAGCAACTCCCACGCTTGCTCCGGAGGCAAGTCAATAAACCCACAATCGGTATGAAGGTTCAATTTATCCTTGGTGGCGGGGTTGATTCCTTGGAAGAATATGTCTTGAAGGACATAAGGTTGTTGCCCATGCGTTGGACACGCCCTCAACATTTCCTTGAACCGATCCCAAGCCTCGAAGAGTGGCTCGTGGGCTCCTTGTTGAAAGCTTGCTATCTTCCTTTCTAAGCTCCGTCGTCTTGGCGGGTGGAAAGAACTTCATCAAGAATGCTTCATTGAGAGCTCTCCATGATGTGATGGAACGAGGTGCTTGGCTCTCCAACCAATGAAATGCCTTGCCTCCCAACGACCACTTGAAGGCCTTGAGTAATACGTACTTAAGTGTCTCATCATCCGTCGAGATGGTCTCACATAGATCTTTGAATTGCTTCACATGCTCGATCGAGCACTCATTCGGTCTCCCTTGGAATTGCTCTCTCTTGATGAGTGAGATGAATTGAGTTTTGATCTCAAAATTCTTTGACACCTCCGGTAAGACGATGGCCGGTTCCGGCACTTTCAACTCCGGATGCATGTATTGTCCAGCATTCCGGGGTTGAGTGTTGATTTGAGCCTCCAATCTCATCCTTTGCTCACGCTCTCTCCTAGCCTCGGTATCTCGGTTCGCCATTTCAAGTTGCATTCGAGCCATATCGGCCCTCATCCTCTCAACCTCCTCATCACGGGCTTGGTCCGCCATCCTCTTCTTCTTTCGAGCTTGTTTGATAATGCTTTCCGGATCACACACAAAGTCGAGCTCAAGTGTTCCTCGGACGGAACGAGCTCGCATACACCTACAACCAAAGATACAAACAAGGGGTTTGGGCTAATCCCTCACCCAAATCACTACCAAATCAAAGACTCAACAAAAGAGGGTACCTTAAACAAGTAGAACTCCCCGGCAACGGCGCCAAAATTCTGATCGGTCCGGGTGTGGTGGTCGGATGATATCAAAATCTAAATTTATAAACCGAACCTCTATTGTAGTAAGAGAGGTAGGGTGTCGAACACACGGGAGTTCGTGCGTTGAGAGTACCTAAAAGACTAAAAAGAGGTAAAAGAAAGGCAAAACGAGGAAAATCAAAAGGAATCACCTCGGACCGACACTAGTCACTTCGGTCCGAGGGTGGATCGAGGTTGAATTAGCCGGGACCGACACACACTACGTCGGGCCCGATGTACTGGGTACTTCGATTAGGCAAAAATAGTAGATCGGTCTTGGGTTTTTGGGTTCCTTCCCTAACTAGACTTGGGTAATTCCACCCCAATTCAGCCAATAAGTGTTGATCCTTATGAGATCGAGGTTGCTAGCCTTCAATCCCTCCACTCTACACTTCGACCCAAGGGAGTTTTCACTCTCCTTCGATGCTAGGTCTAGTGATGGGCTAGAGATCACTTTCGCTTACTCTTACCAATCACAAGCCCTAGGTCCCTTGTTTCCACAAGAGAATTGAAGCTCAATGTAGAGAGGATTCATAGATCAAGCACTCAAGGCTATGGAATTGGGGGTTCTTACCCAATCCTAGCTAGGGGTTTCCCCCATAGCTCAAGACTATGGAATCTACTCCATCAAATAAGAGTAAAAAGCAATCAAATGAAAAAGCAAGCAAATCTCAATCATTAATCTCAAATCAAAGCTAAATTGCATTCAAATCCAAAGGGGTTCACAAGATCCAAGTCTTAATTCTACTAAAACCAAAGGAAAACAAGTACAAACTCACTAATCTCCTCTCTAGCTCCACCGATCTCTCTCTCTTCTCCTCCTCCTTTCTTCTCCTTGCTCTCCAAGTCTTCCTTGAGCCTTTGAGAGTGATTTTGGTGTGTGTGATTCCCCCCCCCTCTAATCCCCTCTAATCACCTCTAATTATCCTCTTCTCTTGAATGGGGACCAAGGAATTCCAAATTAGAAGAAGGGCAAAATTGGAAGATCACAACATTTGTGCCTTGGAGCCTAATCTTCTCGTTTGCCGACTCGGACCGACACGGGGAAACCTCGGGCCCGACGTTGGGAACGTCGGTCCTGTACTCTGGTGCTCGAACTCGGGCCCGACTTGATAGTATCTCGGTCCTGGGCCTCGGTCCTTCTTCTCTTCTTGGTTTTCCTTGAGTTCCTCTTCATTCTTCGCGTGGCTCTTCCGTTCCTTAGCTCCCTTGCTTAGCTCCTTCTTAGATACTCCTCCAATACGTCCTCAAATGCGCCATTTTACCTACAAAACATAACAAACTCGCATAGTTTCCGAATCTTGAAGAAAACCGGGAACTAAGCTAAAAAGGAACAAAACTAACAAGGAAAGGAATGAAAAACACTTATTTACAAGGGAAATTAACTACTAAATCACCACCAAAATGAGAGACATCACTTTCTTTTTTTTACGAGAACAAAACACCGCAAACCGCGTGCGCGACCCGAGGGACGCGGGCGCGGGTCTAGTATCTGTTCATCCGGATGGGTCTGGTGCTCCACCACGAGCGTAGTATGGTTGTCGCGGGCACGGTTTCGCTCCAGAGTTGTCCTTTTGGACCTCATACTTGCATGTTAGTCTCCAAAAACGAAAACGATCTAAACTATGGAAATAAAAGACGAAGGAGAAAGGAAAATTTATTTAACCTTGGATTGCCTCCCAAGCAGCGCCTTTGTTTAATGTCGGTGGCTCGACGTTGTTTAGCTCAAAAGGGGTCCTCATCAATGTGGAACTGGACCTTCTTGTCACCATGTGCCATGGAAAGCAATCCTTTGGCCACATCTATCACCGCCTTGGTGGTTTTCATGAATGGATGGCCCAATAGCAAAACTAGGTCGTATCTTCCTTCTCCTATCTCCATAACATAGAAATCTAGAGGAAAATTCAAACCATCCACCTGCACTAGTACATCCTCCACTATCCCTTTCGGGTGCACGTTTGAGTGGTCAGCCAACTCAATAGTAATATTAGTCTCTTGCAAAGGACCTAGGCCTAACTTCTCGTACATGCATAATGGAAGGACTTTAGTAGAAGCTCCTAAGTCTAGCATGACATGCTCAATTTTAGTTTCTCCTATTGCGACAGGGACCCTAAATCTTCCTATATCTCCACATTTTTTAGGCAATTGCTTTTGGAGAATAGAATTAGCTAGGATCTTCAGTTTTGCCGGTTACAGTCTTGTTTTCCACTAGAGCTACCTTTTTTATTTTACCTTTTTCAAAAACTTAGAAAACCTAAGAATGCTCTTAATAAGATTAAAGAGAGGGATATTTACTTGACAATTGACGAATGTCTTAAAGATCTCCTTATAATTGGCAGGTGTCCTCGTGTCTTTCAATGCATCGGGGAATAGGGGCTTCGGCTTGTACGAGCTAAGAGGAGGGAAATCGGGTCGTACGTAGCCATCGCCCTCCTCTAGGGCCAAACCACAAGTGCGGTCGTCTTGCTGCGGGCGCGATTCTTCGGAATTCTCAGCTTCATTACAACATGCGCGGTGATTGAAGGCACGCTCGCGGTTTTCCAACGGGGCCTTGAAATTTGCCCATGGAGCCGAACCGCGGGCGTGGCCTGGGGACTACAGGCGCGGATCTTCATCAGATCGCGACTCCTCTAGTTTTGGGGAGATACCACGGGTGCGGTCCTCAGAGGGCGGGCGCGGTTTCTTCTCTGAATTGGCTTCTTGACAAGTGACTTCCCTTCCGCTCCGTAGTTGCATGGCACTCATGTTTTCCTTGTGATTGATGGGTTGAGAAGGGAGTTTCCCTAAATCCTTGGTCTCAAGTTGATTGATCATAGTACCTAATTGACTCAGTTGAGTCTCCAAGTTCTTCACAACGGCCCTCGTCTCTTGATTCTCCTTCATGAGAGCATTGATGGTGTTGTTGTCCTGAGACGGTGCAGGGGGCCTCAGAGCATAATTTTTTGGCCTGAATTGTTGTTGTTGTTGGCACTCGGGAGCGAATTGTTGTTGTTGTTGCTTCGGTTGCTGCTAGTTGCTCCATCGGAAATTAGGACTGTTCGCCCACCCCGGATTGTAGGTGTTTGAGTATGATCTGTTACGGGGTCTAGGCTAACCATAATTCCCAATGGCGTTCACTGACGATTTAGGCTCCTGTATGGTAGGATAAGCATCGGTGGGGTGGCTCATATCATAGAAAATTCTGCAGGCTTTTACCTACTGTACACCTTTGTTCACTACGACCTGCTTCATCAAATCTTTGAGTTCCCTTACTTCAGCATTCAGGGACTCATTCACCATGTTGACGGACCTCACACTACACCGTTCTCGTTGATTACGAGCCTGCTCAGCCAAGACCTTGATCTTCTCAAAAGCTTGTGTTGGGGTCAAGTTTTCATAGCTTCCTCCACAGGACGCATTCACCATACGTTTGTCAACATCGCATAGACCCTCAATAATATAACATATAAGATCTTTAGCGAGGTAGCCATGGTATGGGCAGCTTGCTATCAGCCTTTTGTAGCGCTCGTAGTAATCGTAGAGATTTTTATCTTCCCCTTGCTCCACACTACTCAATTGTTTTTTGATGGAAGTTTGTTTGGAAGCAAGGAAATACTTCTCTAGGAACGCCTTTTTCATCTCGGCCCAGGTGGTGATGGATCCGGGGACAAGATCTGGAGCCACTTCTTCACAGAATCAGCCAACAAAAAGGGAAAAGCTCAAAGCTTTATTTGGTCCTTTGTCACGTCGGTTGGCTTCATGCTGACGCAGACAGCGTGGAACTCCGTGAGATGCTTGTTCTGATCTTCACCACTCAACCCATGGTTAAGGTAGGTAAGTGACGAATAAGCCTAGACTTTAATTCGAACCTCACACCTTCCCCTAGGTCAGGGAACTGAACAACCAACTGCTATTGTTGTAGATTCGGTGCAGTGAGTTGGCGATAGTTTGCTCCACCATTCTATCGTCTTGCTTAGAGTTAGAGAAAGAGAGAGAATTAAGAGGGGTGCTTGATTTAGAAGCTTTGGATGCGTTTCTCAATTTGTGAATAGTCATGGTAATCTCTAAATAAAAAAGGAAGAGGTGAATAGTCAATAGAACGGGAGCGGACCATAAGATAGATCCACACCCGCAAACACGTTCTGGGCTCAAACAGCGGGGCCGCCGGTAGTGCTACGGGCGCGATTTCGGTCAAGAACACAAGATCGAAAAAAATGAGAAAAAAGAGATTCCCCGACAACGGCGCCAAAATTTGACTCTGCTAAATTCATCGTGCCAATATCAAAAATAACACTAGACTAACAAACAAGTATAGTAAACAAGCAAGGGGTCAAACCCAAAGGAATCAATTATTTCAAACGTAAATCAATTCACAAAACGAACACAAACACAAACGGGGGGGGGGTTAGAGATTTTGTTATCAATATAAAGAAAGCAGGGTTTATTCAACCAGTTCCACATTTTCAATCAATCGATCATCAATTCCTCCACTTCTTTATATTCCTAGGTCAATTCCAACCTTTTACTCAATTATTTGCTAGTCCACGGTCCTAGCAAAACTATTATATGAACAAGGATGTCTAATTCAAATCATGCAATAAACATAAGGATAATAGGAAATGGAATCATGCAACCAAACAACGAGTCTCATGCATAAAGCAACCATTGAATACTCTTAGCAAATCTAGTCCACGGTCCTCAATAAGAGTTGTTTCGAGAAAGATAGGATTGCACAAACAACAATCAAACCTATTCAAACAATAGATCTAAGTCAATCAAACAAGGTGATCGGGCCGGGCTTATAAAATCAAACATAGATCATGGGATGAAGCATCAAGAGTATCAATGTCAACCTAGGGATACAGAAGTTACAAGAATCTCACGATGTCATAAAAAGGCTTCCTTGATTGAATAAACTCCAAAAGAAAATTAGTTCTCCATAATACAGACAAAGCTATCAATTTAAATGAATGTGCATTAAGATAATGTTTTAGATACCTAAAGCCTAAGGCAAGCCTCCATATATATAGTAGTCGAAAGACATGCCAATCGGACTACTAAAGATAGAACAAAGATAAGAAAAAAGAAATAAAAAAGAAAATCGACGTTTCGGATCTGTCGCCAAACCGCGCCCGTGCCAAGTGTGCTGCGACCACGGTCAAACATCGGGTCAAAGGCTTCACAATCGGGTTCTACCGCACATGCGCCATCATATCTGCGCTCGGCCTTCTGAAGATAGAATTGTCAGTTCTTGGCAGCCACCGCGCCTGCGGCGTACGTACCGTGCCCGCGATTTTTGTGCAGTGGCAATCTTTAACTTTAACTCTTGTCTCAGAAACTCTCGTATCTTGAATACTTGTGTCTTTGGTCTTCATATTACAATTAAGCTCAAAACACTAACCTAGAATAGTCAATAAAGCCCTAAAATACAAGACTTAACCTATACTAAAGAGAGCATATCACTTGTTGTGGATCGTTTGGGTGCAATAAAAGTGATTGTGAAAGGTAGAGAAGGAGTGTTGTCTTTGGAAAGAAAAAGTATGGAAGTGTTTTAGCTCGTTTTGCACAAATGCGGTAAATAAGGTCGAACCGACCCAAGCAGTTCAAAAACAAATCTTGTGAAAAAGAGAAGAAAAAAAGAGAGAGTTGTGTGAAATAGTGCTCGAGTCAAGGCTTTTTACGTATGAAAAGAAGTAAGACAATGATGATAGGTGAAGAGAAGTGCACTGAAAAGTTTAGGTGTTTGGTGATTGTTGGAAGAAAGAATAGTTGATGGAGTTGTGTGTAGTCTAGGAGTCTTGGTTCCCGGATAAGTTAGCACCACAAGACCAAATTATTCCACACCTTGTGAATTACCAAGCCCCATTACAACCCGGCCGAATGAAACTTCTTTGAAGTTTTCATTGAGCCACCTTAAGTTCTTTTGATGGTTTGACTTGTTCTGACTTCTTCGGTGGAGAGTTTTTGATATAAGTTCCATTGACCATGAGATTTTATGTTTGGAATTAAGTTGAGTGATTATGTTGACATACCTTAAACACTTTGAGGGATGAGTGAGACTCTTTCCTTGGTGAGGTTGGACTGTGATTACTTAGGATGCTCATGTGTGCTAGGATGTTGAAGTTGTTTGCTGATTATTCTACTTGTGCTTATTTTTCCATAGAGGCAACTCTTGAGCTTTGTTATTTGGTATTTGATGCATGCGAAGTGATTGCTTGAGGACAAGCAAGTTTAAGTATGAGGTGTTTTGATGTCATACTTGCTAGCTATTTTTTATAGGTCATTATCTAGGTAGATTGATCCTTTTTTGGATATTTTGTGTTGTTTTGCATATTATTTTGACTCTCTTTTGTGAGTTGAAGCCTTTGCACTTGTTTGTTGTTTTTATAGGTATTTGAAGCGTTGAGGAGGAGATGTCCGGGTCTTCTTCATGTTTTTAGGAGGTGTGTCTTGTGGTGAAAAGTTGCTCGTGGTGGTGTTAAGAAGAGGAAGCTGTCGACGAGAGAAGAAGGATGTGGAGTTTTATGAAGATTCAAGAGGTTCAAGGAGAATTTGTGGATCAAGATTTTCTTCTAAATGCACCCCTAGGACAATTTAAGAGAATTTGGAGGATTTTAGAAGGGTAATTTGTGGATCAAGATGTGGATATTGTGAATTGTAAGTTCTTCCTTTTAATTGAAGTTTGTTTTCAATCAATCATGTCTTCCCTCTTCTCTTTGATTGTGTTTTGCATGATGAGTTGTGAGTAATTTACTTTTCTAGGGTTGGGGTGAAACTCAACATGGTTGTGCATGATAAAGTATGAATCATTGATCAGAGTCTTTCCTTTAATCTCTATCCTTTATCCCTCTTGTTTGTTCTTAATTCCTTGGTGAAAATTGAGGCATGTTCATGTTTCATGATTGAGTTGAAAGATTAGTTATGAACTTGGACAAATATTGGGTTTTGAAGCGAAAATTAAAAACCATAGAAAAAAGCAGGGTGCAAGTGTTTATCTTTATGAAAGTTGAGATATTAATTGTGGCGAAAGTCATTCATGAGATTGTTGGTTGATCGATCTTTGATTCATAGTTGCATGCATAGCTTTGTTGTGGTGAACCCTATGTCCTTAATGTCTTTTACATTGATTTTTGAAATTTCGTTGTTCCCCAGCTAGGTCGGTATCGTGCGTCTTAGGTCGGTACCGAGCGGAGTGTTCTTCCCAAATTTCTGCATTTTTGGTTGTCACTTGCAGGACATTATCGACCCTGATTAGGCCGGTACGGAGCGGTTTCCTGTCTTTATTTTGTGTGTTTGTTTTGTTTCTATTAGGATTGATTGCTAGACTTTGATTCTTTTAATTCTCGTGGACGAACATGACTTTGTTATACTCATTAGGGTATTGATCTATAAGTTTATTTGCTTGTTAGGATTAAGACAACCCTTTCAACAAAGTTCTAGTGCCTAGGAGTAGACTTTGATTCTTTTGTTTGAGTTCAAGCCTTCCTACTCTCTTGGATATCGTCCCTCAACTTAGGATAATCAAATTAGCGATGTCCATGCTTCCTACAGTGTCAGCACGTCTTGTAGTAATCCGTGGGGTAATACTTGGGGTGCGGGTTCTTAATCTTGTTTTTCTTCATCTGTTGTGGGTTAGGGACTCTAGATCCTTGTCTTTTAGCAATTTTGACATATATGTTATAACTTCTAAAGTTGGTGCAACAGTCTCTCTCTCCTAACATGCCACTTTCAAGGACTCTTATTCCCTCTTCAAGCTTCTTATTCTTTTTCTTTTCAAGAGTCAACTAAGATGGTTTACATGCTCAAGAAGTTGAGTCGAAGCCGAGTCCCTTTCTAGCAGGAACGGACACAATTGGCTTCTTCGCTTCTAGAAAGGGACACACGATCCTACTTAACTCATCCTTAAGTTTTTCAATTTTAGATTTTAAGCATGTTATCTCAACTTGAGGGACACATTCAGTTTTAGAGAGCAATCAACTTTGGCAGTTAACTTAGGGCAATTATCACAAGTTTTTTCTTCATCAACAACACTTTCATCATCAATGTTATCCATTTGCTCTTGCAACTCATTGTTATCCATGAGCACTCTCAAAAGCAGATTAACAAGATCTTGGGAGCTCAATAGAATTAAAAATTTCCAAAAGGCTATTGAGGTATGCTTCTTTTCCCATTAATATGTGAAATTTGATGACAAAAATGCTTTAGAACATTAATACAACCAAGTCTGTTGCTTTCTAATACAATTTTATAAACAATCAAAATGTGGGGTGGATAAGCTTATTGTTGATATGATCAATAATGTGAATATAAACATTCGTCATCAAAAAGAGATGGTGCTTGAGCACTTTCGCTTGTTTGAATTAGTGAGATTGTTCTTTTGGAATGACAAAATGAGCATGACTGAATCATTTGTACCTTTTGTGTTGAGGGTTGGGTAATCTAAGGAAAGACACATTGGCCGATGAAGCATTTTTGGTGGTCGTGTTGCCTCAATCGAGATTATAACAACAAATGCAAAAAGGGATATGATAGGTATGCTCTACTAGGGCTCAAAATAATGCCAACGATGGTCTTGATTTTTGTGCTGCAAAGCATTGTCGGATGGAACCGATCATACAACAGGGAGATAATATTTTTCTTTGCCAAGCAATAGTAGTTTACTCTTAAGTTTGTTCTTTTTTACATTCAAAGTATACCATTTTCCTTCTTCTACCATCCCATATTTAATTTTAGCATAGGTAATCTTGAGTGGCCACTAAAAATCACTAATTCCCCATTTAATTTCAAATCCATTTCCATTTAGCATAGGTAAACTTTAGTACTCCTTGGGAAGAGTGTACATGTAAGCTTTTTTTTTTGGTTAACTAAGTCATGAGCCTCAGTTGAATCTTCATCAATAGATTCAACAACTCCACGGGAGGATCCCCAGGTCATGCAGCCCAACCCCCACACTATGAGCCATAGTGACAAGTCTATCCGCCACCTAATTCGATTCCCTAAACATATGTCGGAACTGCACAACCCAATCCCTACTCAAGTAGCATTGGCAATTCCTCACTAGGTTAGCAAGTGGGTGCAAATTGGGCAACCTCAATTGAATAAGACTAATGGCCACCAGTGACTCCTCCTGCTGCAGCGCTGTCATGGTACACCGAGCCATCATTGTTGACCGACACCAACCCTTCACTAAGTGCGGTCCAGTTCACCATGATCTCCACCCTCTACGGTGACGCACAATATACGAGCACTCCACCTCGTCTCCATCACCTCTCGAATCTACTGGGTTATAAACCCCTTTCTATTCCTCGGCGGTTCCTTGCCTTCAAAAATTCTATCATTCCTCCATCTCCACATCACCATGCGTTCATCACAAACCCCGCCGGCTGGTCTCTACCGATGTCGATGTCCCATTCCCCTTCCAATCCCTTCTTGACCCAACCCTTATAATCAATCCCAAATCACGCACCATGTAAGCTGGGTTGGAAAAGTTCCTTCCATAACATTGAATGCTTTAGGCAATGTGAAAGGGCTCCTTTCCTAGGACCCTTTTACCCTTGGGTGTCCTCAAAGATCTTCTGTAGATCTTGTTGCTTCCCTCCAACGTTGTACATCCGCGAAAGTTTGTCTCAACGTGAAAGTTAGCTCTTTGTTTTGCTTGGAAGCTTCCACGTGGTCCTTGGGATGAGATTGTCCAAAGCGACATCTTGGAAGCTTGCATTTGTTTTTGACATCTGAAGCTTCTTAGGACTGCGGTTGTGGATGATGTCATCTTTGTCGGGCAGCCTTGACTTTGTTTGAATTTGAACATTGGCGTTTTGGCTCGCGTCCCTACTCGATAAGGTCTGCCTCCCTATCTCGCAAGAACCTTGTTCTTGTTCACTTGATCTTTGAAGTCCTGTGTGTCCCTATGTGCTAGGGATGTATGTTCACTTGTTGTGCTTTTCTTTTCATGAGCGTCCCTCGAAGCTTTCTTGGAATAAGCACTTGGACAAAATATTAGATAACATTGAGTTTGTCATTATCAAAATCAATAATAGAAATCGTTGAGTCGACGTTACTGATTGGCGTCCCTAACATCGTTCCAACAATTTCCCCCTTTTTGATGATGAAAAACTCATTATACAATAAGCACAAATTCTAAAGCTTAGTATGAATGAGAACACTTGAGCGTCCTTTGAGAGTGTTAGCATGCAAATCACATTCAAGTGTTTCAAACTCATATTTTCCTTTTTTAAGAACTATGGATTTAATTTTTATGTTGCCATTCTTAAGACTTAGCTAAAATTCCCCCGAAGCACATGCATTCTATGATAAATTTATTAACACATCTATACAGATACTATACTCCCCCCTTTTAGCATTATCGAAAAGGAAGACAAGAGTTAGTTCATGTTAGCACAAAATCATAACTAAAAGTAAGAACGCTTAGATAAATGTGAATTCATAAGCAAGCAACTTCATTCAAGCAAAAATAGACCGTTGTTCTTATTATATTCCTAAGGATATTATTTTTAAAAGAACAATAAAGAGCAACACAAAAGAAGAGGAAAGGAAGGAGTAAGGGTAATCAAGAAGGACGCTTCACAATCGCGTTCCTAATGTCTTGGAGCATCTTATTGGTGTGAACAATGGACTCATGGAGCAGCTTCACAGTATCTATCAGGACGCACTGGTTGTAGATCATCATAGCATAGAGCTCCTTTGAGGTATAGTTGTTCACATAAGGAGAGGAGTCTTCCTGACGTTGATCTTCCTGATCTTGAGGACGCGGCGTCGGCATAACTTGATCATTTTGCTCTTTGGCAGCGGCCTCAGCATAGCCATAACATTTGCAATTTTTTCTTGGTTCTAGAGATAAGATAAACTTTGTTGGAGTTTTCATTTGTTCTTTAGCCTTGTTTTCCTTGGCTCCAAGGGAGCCCTTTACACATTTTCCATTCTGGTGCGACTACTTTTGGTCTTTTCAACCATAGTAGACATTTTGTTCATATAAACACCACCAATCATGCTCTCCTCAACCTGGTTGGGTTCGGGTTCAAATGGTAGAGGCGTTTCGATTTTCATAAGTTGTTCAACAAAAAGTTCCTTATCATGGCTTAGCACAACGATGAGACACCACCCATAGTCCATGTAGAAGTTGTTAATAGATAAAGAAATCAGAAAGCAATATTTAACCGAACACGATATGGGTATAAGAACACACAAATACTTTCCTTGATATTTCAGATTAGGGCCACATTTCTTAAGTTGTTCATGGCATTCGCAGTTAAGGGAATGGTGAAGGAATTGAAGCCACTTGGTTCCTCGATATATGTCAGTAAATTCATGGATCTAGTACTTGCTATATGGGACGAGCCCTTCGCTACTCTTACCGTCTTCTCGAAATTGCTTGGGTGGCTTTCATGAGCCAACCCTGCCTTGATTGCCTCCTACCGATCCCCGTTGATCTTTGTTGGTACAGTAGCCATTACATAGGCAGACACTTGTAGCCCCTCTCACCACCTTTGGTCCTCGCCACTTCCCGCAACTCCTCTATTGTTTTTGAAGATTGAAAATCCTTGATCGAATCCTTTGAAATGATCTCGATTGTATTTTTTTGTTTTTCCGTTTTATGGTTCGCTCTAAACCCATATCTCTTCCAATTGGCTTGAGGAACACACCGATATGGTTCGTAAAAAGAGCTTTAGGATTTCTAGAGTAGATAACAACATAAATTATACAGAAAAAGGTAAGAAAAAGAGATGGAGAAATGGATCTAGGGGTTTGAGGGCTTCCTATATTTATCTCCATAATAGGGGAGAAAAGGGAAAAGGGGCCCGACTTCAAGTGATATATTTTCATTAATCCATATGTTGTCAACTCTCCTTCAAAAAATATTTTGCATTCTTTTTCCCACAATAGAAAACCATAATTAATGTCTTAAAATGATCTAGAATTAATTTACCAATAATAAAGTAAAGTTAATTTATAATGAATTTTTTTTATCCATCACTGTGAATGTAGTAATCCATATGTTATGTGTTCAACTCTCCGTCAAACAAATTTTTTTGATTCTTTTTTCCACTATAGAAAATCTTAATTAATTTCTTAAAATGATCTAAAACTAATTTGTCAATAATAAAGTAAGGCGAATCTATAATGATTTTTTTATCCATCACAATAAATGTATTAAGAAGATACATTTTTAGTATTTATCATTATATTCTTATTATATAATATTATAATAAGATGTTATTTTATTATAGGTCCCTAAGGTATGCCTAATAGGCTACTATACCAATACCGCAAGTGTACGGGTCGCGTAGTACCAAGGTGTCTATCTCTAGGACTTTAGTAGAGTTGGTGAACTGACAATCGAAGTAGCTAGGCAAATATGAGGCAACAAAGGATGGAAAACACTTAAACTAATCAACTAGCAAACAAAGAGAACAAGCAACAAGATGATGCAAATATGAATAAGGGAAAAAGCAATCCTAGAGTCTAAGTACTCACACTATGGATCTAAGCAACACTTTGAAAGCATACAAGAATCTAGATCAAATCATGGTTTGGAGGCGTCTACCTAGAATCACTGTCTAATCTTATCGAATCAAACAAATCGTACCTAGAATATGATAATCATCCACTTTCGTGGCTTGATCCAAGACTAGGCCCTTTAGGCTCAATAGGGGCTCAATCGGTTCAAGCCCTCATCCACCGTCGTGGCTTGAGTGAGCTCGTCTAACTCAACCCTCTATCGGTAGGTCAACCTCTCAAGAGTTCCCAAATCAATTCTCATTTCTAAGGGAAATCAATCAATCAATCCTATGGTTCAAGCTAGGGAAGAGGTCTCTTAACACAAGTCCCTAACCTATCTCCCTATTGACAACCTAACCTCTCGGTTCGAATCATCAACAAGTCTCAAATCACAATCAATTTGGCATTAGGCACATAGGATTGACACAAACCATAATTCAAATCTCAATTCAATCAAGCATTCAAAGCACTACCTAGAACCCATAGGGTCTTCCTCAAACCCTAGGATTTAGGAACCTAGCTAAACATGAAAAACAAAGGAAATGAAGAAGAGAGAAGGAAATCATACCAAACTTCATTCAATTGATTGAAAAGAGGGAAGAATCTCCAACACTTTCTCCAATTCTTCACAAGAGACTAAAGTTCTAAAATGGGAAAAAGTCCCCAAAAGGGGGAAAGAAGATCCTCCTCCAAAAAGAGGAAGACGGCTATTTAAACAACCCTAAAAGGAAACAAGGCTAAAACGGGAAAATGGGGCGCGGCGGCGTGACCCGGGCTCCAACTCGGGCCGTGACCCGGCCGGGTCCGACTCTGGAGGGCCAAACGCACACATACGCGAAGAAAAGCCCCGACCCCAGCCACGACCCTGGCCGTGACCCGGCCGGGTCGGGGCCTGATTTTTGCGCCTTGGTCATGATTTGGCAAGGGAGCCCGACCCCGGCCATGACCCTGGCCGTGACCTGGCCGGGTCGGGGGCTGTGGCCCCGGGTTTGGTTCCGTTGCTCGTCTTTTCGGCTCTCGTCTTGCTCGGTCTTTGGTTTGCTTCTTGTGGCGTCTTTTCGGGGCTCTCCTTGACTCCGTCTTCGAGCTAATGTCATCTTCTTAAGCTCCTTTCGATCTCCCATCACCAAAACTCTTCCATTTCCACCTGAAAATGCACAAACAAGGCGTAGAGTCCGAACGAAGGCACTAAACCGAAAACAACTAAAATACGAACTTAAAAGAGAGAAAAGCGAACCGAAACCAAATGAAACATGACCTAATATGCACTCTAAGCATGAGCTAGATGCAAGCCATCAATGCCATATAAATATGTCAGATATTTTAATCTCTAATCATCGTATTTATTATATTTGATCAATATTATAAATTAGATGATAATTTTAGAGTAATAATAATGTAAGTATAAAAGCAAATTGGAGAAATTTCATTTATATACATATGCATCCATGTAGGATGATAGTTTCCATACTAATTTGTTAGGTAATAATTTAAAACTAATAACATGATACATTGATATATAAAAAAATAGAATTCTTCTTATTTTTCTTAATTTTTAAAATATATTATATCTATTATAGAATAATATTAGTTGAAACGATAGAACAATAGTAAACTTTAAACATTACAAAATTCAATCTTCGTGCAAAACATAGCAAACTATTTGATTAAAACATTAAGAATGTTTGGAAATTATTGTCTATAAATTTTATAAATGATAATTAAAGTAGGAAAAAATAAAAGATATTTAGTGCGTAGCACGGGAAATCACACTAGTGATTATTACAATTTTAACTATATAATTTACAGTATACCTAACAATATCAAGTAGATCTCATTAGCTTAAAGGTAATACCCTTTCCCCATTAATCATAGGTTCAAATCACAAAAGTTGTACTTTTAAATGTCTATGTTTTAAGCAAGAATGTTTGTCTCAAATCTCAATGAAGCAATATTTTTTATGCATTTCTTTTTTAAAAAACAAGAACGTTCGCCGCAATTCATTTTGAAATCCAACACTATCCCCTTAATTTTATTTTTATCTTAAATTGTTTACACGAACAAATTAAGTCTGGGAATACTACTATATCATTGTTATTTGTTTTGATTTGCTATATATAAGAATCATTATATATAATCTTAGCGGTCATATTCTCACGAGATGTGATACAATCTTCTTTATTAAAGTACAAGTTATGGGAAAAGACTAAAATTAAGAATCGAGTTTTGAATACTTAGAAAAAAAATTGATATCAGCATATAGTTATAGATGAATGTGTCAATTTTCAAGACGTGCATAATAATGGAAATGATTACCTAACATTTATTAGAGTTTAATTTTATTTACAACATTTGTTTTTGTTTATTTATAGCTTTGATAAACTAAAACATTAGTTTTTTTCATTCTTCTTATTTTCCTTGCTAAATAGTTATCACACTTACTAATTTATTAACCTACAAAATTTAAAAAATAATAATGTATAGGTAATATTGGTTATGAGGGACTTGATTTCTATATTTAACAATAGTTTTAGTTAAATAGCCATTTAGTTGAAAAGTTATGATAGTGGTATATTTAGCTATTCAAAAAACTAAAAGAAAATTAAAAGACTATATCTCCAATTTGGTCAATTAAGTAAATGAGTTATAATTTAGTCGTAACATGCTTTTTAATTAATGTTGATTAATAAAGCTTAAAAATAGTTCTTAAACCCGGACATGATTTCTAGGTGATTTGTCAAATGATGAACTTCAATAGCATTTAAATCAGGTTGTGCTTTATCAATGAGGCCCTCAGGAATTTAATTGTGGTTCCCTATTGATTTATTTTGATAGAAATATTCCATGACGAAGCATATGTCTTCAAAATGGAGCAAGAAGTTGTTTCATACACTGTCTTTCTAGATCCTATTTGTGTGAGTGCCGCTTTTGCACGATGAAACTGATGCACATATATATACCAAATGGAAAGCATGCCTCGGTGCCTATTCTCACCGGATCCGCTTACATCAATTTTGCTCAAAGAAAGCTTTGCAGCCAATTAGATTAGTAGTGTTGGGGGTTTTGTACATATGAAATTTATGTTTGGGATTTACATTCACATTTGAACAATTTGCAGCTGTTTGTTTATCTGATACGGCTGACATTCGCAAATGGCATTGGAGTTGATTTTGGAGCAGGTTTAGTAGCTTCAGGTGCACCAAATACATTCCAAAATCTCAGCGTCTCATCAGCTGCTGCAGACACTACTGTGCACCCATCTGGACTCTGTGCCATGAAAAGAACCCGGGAGGTGTGGCCAGTGAGCTCAGCCATCTTCACCATAGACGGATACTTCCACAGAGTAAGTTGATTCTCAGTGAATCCATGTGAGCTGAGCAACTCACGCTCGTTCTTACTCCACACCAAAGAACATACCTGTGAACCAGTATCAACCGAGTTCAAGCAAGCCCCCGTATGAGTATTCCAGAACTTGATTGTTCGGTCACCTCCACCTCCTCCAGTTGCCAACAGATTACTCTGGAAAGGACACCAGGCTAGAGCCTTGACAGCAGCAGTGTGTTCTTCAAGCCTGTGCAGCCACTGAGTCGTTGAATTTGAAGATGCTCTAGACCGATCCCATATGTGAAGCAGGTTGTCATTTCCTCCACTAGCCAATTGCTGACCCGAGGCTGACCACTTCAGACCACAGACCTCTTGTTGGTGACCTCTGAAGGTCGCAACAATGGGGTCTCTCACTCTAACATCGTTGTTGAATATCCGGCCATCCATTCCACCAGTTGTCAGGATATGGCTGTTCCAAGCGAGTGATCCCACGCGTGCTCTGTGGCCGCCTTTTAGGGTTCTTAGTTGTCGGTTTGATTTGGAGTCCCAAAGCTGGACTTCGGAGTTGTTTAATCCGACGGCGATGTGGCGTCCGTCTGGAGCCCAGCTGATGCTAGTGACTGGGCCCTTGTCATCATCAACTGTTAGAAGCTCTGATGTGGATCCATCTGAAGCGTCCCACAAGTAGACTGTGCTTGCTAGTGCAACTGCAACAATATTACTGCTGCCCCAGTCCAGGAGATTTAAGTAGTAATCATCAATGAGATCAGGAGCATCCAGAGTGCGTTCTGATGTCTGCGTATCAGAATCAAAATTGCTCATGAGCCAAATGTAATAAACAGCATTGACTCACCATTGAAGCAGAAACAAACATCAAACGAATGTGAGATTAGGCATGGGTGACCGTCGACACATGAAACATTAAACAAATTCTAAATCCCAGGGCTTATTTGGTTAAAATTTCATTGCATTATTTAAACCGAAAGAAGCATCAAGCAGATTACAAATTAAGCAAAGAGTGAATCTCAACTAAAAGTCATCAATCATCATCATCGTCATCATCATCATCATACAGATATTCAAATTAGGTGCGAAACATGAATATGATTTAAGATTTGGCAACAGATTTGCAGTCATGGTGAGAATCGTTATTTAATTCTAAGTCATCATTACCATTCAAGAGAAGTTCAGGCTACCCGGAAACACACACCATTCATGAATTCATATAGTAATCAATCATCATTTGCCAGATTTGCAAGATCCCAATTAACTACCAACAGATTTCATGGATACTGTAAACCTGAAACCCTTAGCTTTTTCCAGAGGGATTATATTAGTTACCAATAAAACTAAAAAATTTCTTAAACCATTCAAGTATATATAATTATAGACTCACCTGAGGAATGTGTCGCCGAGGCTTAACTGGCTTTTGCTGCAGAGAGGATGATTCCCATTGCGGTATTGTTGATTCACTCTGAGCAGGTGGCTTGTTCTTGAATGCAAGAATCCTCGTCCTGTTCATGCCAAACACTTCCCTCAGCTGCTGGCGGTAGGCCTCTTTTGCTGGAGAGCTGAAAGCCAGGTTTTCCTTGTCCTTCTTGGACCCTTCTGTCAGCATGTAGTGTGCATAATCGAAATCCATGGCTGATCTGTTCGGAATGAACCGATCCAACTGCCAATCAACGTGTCAAAAGGAGTTAGAACTCCACAACCACCATATTAAGTTTTAATTGAACGTTTATTTTAGAATTATGTCCTCCTATAAATCATGGAATCTCAATGCATAGAATCCTCATGCTTGGCATGAACACCAGGTGTTTTAGGCATAAACAACAAAATCGAAGTAGAAGAATAAACAACACCAGGTCTTTTAGGCATATGCGAACCCTAATCTTGGACGTTGATAATTAGGGATTCCCAATTCAGATTAATTAGGGATTCCATTATGCTTCTGCTGAGAATCAAACCAAACAACTCTTAAGAGAAGCTTGAAATTCAGACTTTGATGATCCGATTCCTAATTGAATACCAAAAATCGATAATGGATTTACAACAATTAGATCTCCCCACGAGTATTACTCCAGTTTAAGGTAAAGAACAGAATCCATAATTAGAAGATCCCGAAACCCTAGAACCGGAAAAAACAACACGATTCCATAAGCCAAACGAAATTGAGATCAGGGATTTAGAACATTACGTTTTCCTTCGACCTCTTCCTGGAGAGGCTGTGGCCTCGAGATGCTGAGCATGGATCCATGGCGTGCGACTCCAGATGGCCAAAATACTCTGCAATCAAGAACAAAAACACAAAAACACAAAAACACAAAAGCACAAAAGAAGTACGGAAAATAACAATATAAAGAACAAAGAACAATGGAACAAAGAAGAATAGAAAGCAATCAGCAGAAGAAGAACTTGAGATGCAGATCCGTCACTTGGTTGAGAGAAATGCAGAGATCGAGCGATTGAGCGAACAGAGGGCGCGAGCGATAGAAGAGAGAGAATGAGAGGGGTGCCGAGTTGGTGTGAGACGTTTGTTTTATAAGGAAGGGGTGAATTGCACTGCTCAACGGCTAGTCGGGAGAGAGGCAGACGTTGAAAGTATTATTTGACGATATTGTCCTTCAAAAACGCTGAGAGGCGGTGGACTCGAATAAATACATCATCATCATTTACTTAGGATATAAACCTTACAAAATCACCTCTAAAATAGGGATCTTTTTATAAAATCTAGAATTATAACAAACCGGTGTAATTCCCGTGCCTATACGGGGTTGGGATTTAATTTTTTTACGAATAGAAAATAATTAGCATAATTAGATTTTAAAACTGTTAAAATATGAAAATGTTAAATAAAGAATAATTTTACAAATAACAATAAATCAGTATGAGTGCTTGTTTATTTCACTTTTAAAATCATATGAATTTACAAATCTCAATCAGAAAGTGACTATATTAGTGCTTGTTTGGTTAAATGGATGAAATATAATTCATGGGAATTTAATTCATGTGAATTAATTTCCTACAATTTCTACTTCACATGAATTGATAAAATTTGTTTCGTCAAAAATCTATTTCTTGGGAATTATGTGGGAAGAAAATCTTACCCACCCCATCCTAAGTAATTAAATTCCTATGAAATGTAAGAATTTGAAAATCTAGGGAATTTGAAAATCATGGGATTTTCAATACAAAATTTACAACCAAACACATATATTTTGGCAACTTCCAGGGATTTTCTAAATTTATGAGATTTCATTTAGCAACCAAACAAGCACTAAATACATGTGTTTGGTTACAATTATTTCACATAAAAATCCTTGGATTTTAAATTCCTAGGAATTGCACTTCCTCCAAAATGGGGGAATTGTAATTACCATGGAAAGGGTGGTAAGTTGGACTTCCCCCATATATTTAAAGGCTTAAAACATATGTAGACACCTTAACTTGTCCATTTTAGTCAGTTAGACACCTCACCTTTAAAACGTAAACATTGAATACCCGAACTTTCTAAAAGCTACCTATTGAACACCTGTTGGCTGACACTGTGATGTTGTGCACTACACGCGCGCCACGTCACTTGCACATGGCGCCACATCATTTACACATGGCGCCACGTCATATTATTAATAATAAAATAATATTTTTTTAAAATAATATTTAACTAATAAATTTTATTTAAATAAATGTCCAAAATAATATTTTATTTAAATAATAAATCTAATAATAAAATTTTATTATTTTATTTATTATGCAATACAAAAATTCTATTATTTTATTTATTATATAATACAAAAAGTTTTAATAATAAATTTTATTATTTAATAATAAAATATTATTATTTTATTACTAAGTTTATTATTTAATAATAAAAAATTATTATTTTATTACTATGTTTATTATTTAATAATATACTTTTATTATTTTATTACTAAATTTATTAGTTAATAATAAAATATATTATAATTTCTAACAAATCAGGTGAAACCACTAGGTTTCGGGTTTCAACCTGTTCAGACTCGGGTCAACGGGGGCGTTGTCGGGTCGGGGTTTGCTTAAGAAAAATATAAAAAGAAATAAAAATATCAAGGTACACATACATATTGCAAGACAGAGTTATTTCGGGTTCGAGTTGACAAATTGCAGACAAAGAAATAAAAATCTCTGGACGGGGGCGTTGTCGGGTCGGGTTATTTCGGGTTCGAGTTGAGTCGGGTTCGGGTCGTAATGGCTCACAGGTCAAGAGTATCAAATTTTTTACAATTATTAAAATAATATTTTATTATAATAATAATAAAATTCAACCCGCTCAGATTCGGGTCAACCGGTCGGGTTTGAATTTTCGGGTTGAAACCCAGATATTTCCGTGTTAGGTCGGGTGGGGCTTGCTTAAGAAAAAATAAAATAAAATCAAAATAGACAAAATAGAAAAATAGAAAAAAGAATTTTATTATTAAAAATATTTTATTATTAAAAATATTTTATTATTAAAAATATTTTATTTTTAATAATATATATTCTTTTTTTTATTTTCCACGTCAATGCCACGTCAGCTTCATCACTCGCCCTCCGGCGCGTCTATTACACGCACAGTGCCACATCAGCCAACAGGTGTTCAATAGGTAGCTTTTAGAAAGTTCGGGTGTTCAATGTTTACGTTTTAAAGGTGAGGTGTCTAACTAACTAAAATGGACAAGTTGAGGTGTCTACATATGTTTTAAGCCTATATTTAAAATGTATTTTTGTTTTCAAATTGCAAATTTCCTTTTTGTCCTTAATTTACATTATTATTTTTAAAGGATAAAGGTTGTCATGGTAATTTCAAATAAATTCCTATGGTTTTTCACTTCCCACCAAACAAATTGTAGGGATTCACTTACTAGATAATTAAGTATAACCAAACACTTTTTGTCGAAATCATGTGAAATTCAATATATGGAAATTAACTTCATATGATTTAACTTCCCGTGAATTTAAATTCCTACGTTCAACCAAACGAGCATTGAAATGGATATAACCAAAACACCATAATGAAACATTCTTTAATGTATTTTATGACCCAATTTTTTGAACAACATGTAATAATTTATTAAAACAAAATTTATAAAGTAAAGACATTAAAAAACTACAACATAAACTAGAAAAGAATTTAAAAAATGTCATATGAATTTTTTATATGAAAAGGGTATTACCCTTTAATTCATCAAATTAAGTTCAGTTACTACTCTTGTTTGTTTGGTCGTTGTGACCTCTGTCGGTTCTTAATAGAAGTTTACCATTTGCAAAAAAAAATAAAAAAATTAAGATCATCATTATTCAAATCTTTTCACATATGAATTGTGTGATATTTTAATTTGCACACATTTCAAAAAAAAAACAATGTTGCATTGAAGATTTCATAATCACTACTTTTTTTTCACATTATATATATATATATGTGTATGTGTGCGTTTTATGCATAGTGTATATTATATGTAAAATATAACATAAGGAAAGTTTTATGGAGAAATATTATATACTAAACTTGTAATTTGTATATGTATTGATTATTCCTTAAAACAATATCTCTTTGATATAATGTATTTTATTTGTGGATCTGGAATAGATCTACATTTAACAAAATTATACAATTGTTAGATTGAAACAAGGTAGAAGACTTCTCATATTAATGTGCCTAACCAAGCAAAATAAATAAGATAAACTGCAAACAAATGGATGGAACAATGGAGAATAGTGATTGATATTAACAAATCCCATTCCTATGTATAAAAAGATGTGTAGTAAAATGTTAAGATGCCCTCCAAAATTTACGTCTTATAATATTCTAAATTAGGAAAAAAAATCTATTTCTTAGTTGATTATTTTATGGAAAGGATAAAGTAAATTTGAAAGAAATGTTAATCCTTTTAATCGTACTACCCTGTACGGGATACGATCGATAATAATTTATTGGCACCGGTTCAAATAAAAATACAATTTATCCTAAAAACTAAAAACGAACAGGAACCATCCGATTAGGTGGATGGACGGTCCAGATCAAAAGGTTTCTCCTTTTATCTTTCAAAGGCACGGGGGTATTTTTGTAATTTCGTTCATATTTTTGTAATTTCGTTCATATTTTTTTAAATGCTTAAGCGGAGCTTCAATGGCTTCCATCGCACATTTACTTGCCTTCATCCTTTCAAATCTCAGATATTCTACTCAACAACTTCGGCCTTAAAAGATGGATTTACAGAAGGATTCTCTGAAGACGAAGCTGTCTCCATTGCACCGAAGGTGAGTCGTCACTTCCAATCATCCAAAAAGCCCGAATTGGTTGTCGATTTTCTCGAAATTACTGGATTTGAAGCAACACAGATCAGAAAAGTTGTTAGCATAGCCCCAATTGTGCTCCACCACGATGTTGAGAAAAACCTGAAGCCGAAAATTAGGGTTTTTCAGGAGCTAGGGTTACGTGGCTCAAATTTGGGGCAATTCATTTCTCAAGATCCGTATGTGCTAAACCGGAGCCTGATAGCTCGGATCGTGCCTTCCCTTGAGAAATTGAAATCGGTATTGGGAAGTAATGAACGTCTGATTAGGCTTTTGCTGAAGACGAAATCTCAACAATGGCTGCTTTTCTCGCAATGTACTTAAACATCTCACTGATAATTTAGCATTGCTGCAAAAATGTGGTTTACCTAGCGAAAAATTCAAGCAAATTGATGCTGAAAAGACCCTTCTTGCTCATGGAGAGAACTAAGTGGCTTGAGAAATGGTTAAAGGAGTCGAAGAGAAGCTTGGGATTCCCGCAACGTGTCGTATGTTTGTTCATGGACTTTCTGCACTGAGTTCAATGAGTGAAGGCAAGCTTGAATCCTTAATTAAGGTGTATCAAAGTTATGGATGGAGCAAGAGTGAAATCTCAGAAACGAACTCACACATAGTAAAGCACCATGCATAATTGAATGAGGAGTGGGGCTTAAAGGAGGATTAATTAAAGACGGTAAAAGTAATTCCCAATTTGGGAATTCAGAAGAAGAAACACGTACCCTACTGTTTTCCTCCTGAAAGCAAGTTTATATTGAGTTATAAACCGAAGAAGCTTCTTCTTGCATATGAAAGTTCAATCAAATATGAGATAAGTCATAATATTAAGAATTGATGTAACTTCTTGATTACTTAGACTTTGAATTAACGTGACTTGTAGGGACTTAGGATTGTTGTTGTTGTGAGTCATGACTAGTCCATCGACTTCATTAAAATTCACCCATATTCTGACTTGGAATTTGAGTTTTGTTATTCAAATATGTGAACACCTAAAGAAAAAAATCGTGAATATAAAAACGGCCATAATGAATTGTTTCACTCATTGAAACTTATTTATACTTATCTATGTGTCATATAATGTATGAACTTGAATGTAATAGAAATTTAGCAATCAACCTTTTTCTCTATCTCTGCTTGCTATCTCCATCTTATTACATTTGTTTTCACTATATCCCAACTTGTCATTTTATAATTTTATACATATAGAGAGAGAGATCATGCTTTATAAATGTGCAAATTTGAAAGCTTTACATATATGTTTGCAGGAATTTGAGAGCATTAGTCTGAACATACATCTAAAATACGTGAACACAAGTACTTCATATGTGAACATACATCTAAAATACGTGAACATGATACTCAAATACGTGAAAACAACTACTTCATATGTGAACGTACATCTAAAATACGTGAACATGATACTCAAATACGTGAACATTATCCTCAAATATGTGAACGTACATTTAAAATACGTGAACATGATACTCAAATACGTGAACATTATACTCAAATGTGTGAATGTACATCTAAAATACGTGAACATGATACTCAAATACGTGAACATTATACTAAAATATGTGTACGTACATCTACAATACGTGAACACAATTACTTCATATATGAACGTACATCTAAAATACGTGAACATTATACTCAAATATATGAACGTACGTCTAAAATATGTGAACACAACTACTTCATATCTAAAAGCACATCTAAAATACGTGAACATGATACTCAAATATCTGAACGCACATCTAAAATACGTGAACACAAGTACTTCATATGTGAACGTACATGTAAAATATGTGAACGTGATACTCAAATATGTGAATGCACGTCAATATGCAATCCCGGTGTGTTGTCGAATTACCTATAAATTCGCCATCAAGATAGAAACACCTTTAAATCATGAAGAACGAAGACTAGGAGCACCATTGCAAATAAAACATAATGATGAAAGCTTGACACTCTCACTCGTACTCAACCAAATTTAAATCAAGCAATAAGTTATTAGCTTTGTTTACCCATAATCCGGGTGGGGCACTAAAAATACGACCTTTAAACAATTGAAAATGGACATGGGATCTCTAAATTCGATCTCCAGGATGAAAGCTGAAAGCCAACCTTCCATTGTTACTGTTTGGCAGTTTGGGTGAAGAGTGAAAACCAGATTCCTAGACCAATTGGCATTTTCCTTAAGGCCATAACCATCTGGCATCAAATCATCAATGAACTCTTTCAACATTGGTGCCAAACAACTCCTCACGTCTCCTCCTCCGACGCTTGTACCGGGGCAGCATTAACAACTTAATATCCAACTTCTGAATTTAGATTCCTAGACCAATTGGAGCGTTTTACGACCGGATCAAGTCGAAGATCCAATTGGACTACAACAAGAACCAACTGGTGGAGAAAATCAAGAGGTTGAAGAAGAAGTATCGCACTGTGGTCAGCCGAATCAGCTCCGGGAAGGAATTCGTCCTCAAAAGCCCTCATGGCGTTGTTTGAGATCTATGGTAAATTTTAGGGCAATCAATCGCCCCGAATTGGACGACGCCTGCCAATCAGCTTCGACGACGCTTGTATCGTGGTGGTGGTCGCTCCAATTCGGCCCTCTCTACGAATTGTACTCCAAAAAGCCTCGCAACAACTCGATCTCGTCCTCGTCGGTCCACAACTTCTGAAACAGCTTCCTCAAGTCGTCCAACGTCTTTTTCTCCACCGACGGCGTGGCGGAGGCGCCAGGCACCAGCATCGCGACGATCACGCCGGTGGCGGCGCCACCGGAGAGAGTGGGCGTGACGGTAGGCGGATCGAAGCCGAAGCCATTGACGGGCGTATAAGAGGACGGAGGGATGGCGGATGAGCGAGAATCAGATCGCTGGTTTTCTTCTGTTTTGTGTGTCATGATGAATTTGCCCTTAAAGTTACTATAATTACAAAATTGCCACCGCATCTAATTTATACCCAATTTCTCTCTTCACCTTCTTATTTCAATCTGAACCGTAGATTTTTCGAATCTAACGGTTCTTATTTATTTATAGTTTGTATCTTAAGGGGAGTTTTCATGTGAATCAAACCCTAATTTACTTGACACATTATTTTTTTTTTTGTCGAAATATTTGACACATTATTCAATTAATAAAGGAATACATAATTATGTTTTTAGGAATTAGATACTGAATTGTCTTTTTTAACCGAAATTGTTACAATTTACGTATATAAAAAATAGTTAATTATGATGTTAAAAATATTGTAATTTTTATTTGACACATTGTAATTTTTTGATGTTAAAGATGAGTATTGCACGACTTGAATTATATAATATAATAAATAGTTAATTATGATGTTGAAAATATTTTTGATAAATAGAACCACTCTCCCTTTGTGCATAATCATATTATAATTTACGTATAACTGATAGATATATAATCAATATCTAATTTCATATCGTACGTCAAAAATACATCAAATCATCATATAAGGTTAATCTTACGGGCAATATTAAGTTTAAACTTTTTCATGGAAGATTTTTGTCAATCCGATCCGTACAGTAATTGTCAATTTTTAGAGAAATAATATTTTTTTTCTATGTGTTTTTTCATATTGTACGATCGAGTCAATCCCTACGTATGATTGAGTATAATATAATAAGGATGAATCTAGATTGTATAGATAGATAAATTTTGGATAGTTTATAAATATAGGATATTATTTTGATAGATTATAGATATAGATAGATAATTAATAAGAATAAGAAAGACTTTAAAATTACTTTTCTTAAATTTATTTTCTTAAATAGAGTGGGGCCAGAACTAACGTGGAGGCTCGAAATTCTCCGGCTTTAATATATAGTATAGATAGAATGTTGATCCAATCATAATCGTAATATATTGGGAAATTTTAGTTGTTTAATATCATAAGTTTAAAAAAAATCAATCAATAAATCTATTACTTTCCAAACATATAGGTACACGGAGGATTGTTTGGATTATATCATTTGTTCGTTTTCTACATAATTAATATTTCTTCAAATTTAAAAGATTGCTTAAAATTTGATCCGTTCACAATAGTTGCACATAATTATTTATTTTATTTCCTAATTTAAAATATTGCTTAGACTAATGTGATACGATAATTAGATGGTTAGATAAAGATTGCACACTCACTCTTGAGAAAAAAAAATACATAATCACAATCCTTATAAAGAATTTTAAATGATTATTCTTTTCCTATTTTAAAAGATGGCTTAAAATAATTTTTCATATATTAGTATCTTAGTAGATTCAACGCGTAATCATATCCCATTTTTTATTTTTGGAAAATCAAAAATATAGATAAAAAAATCAAACGCACTCTTCCACAAGATAATTATGATAAAGGTCATGAAATGAAATTAATGATAGGGCACGAATCATCGATGGTTAAGATTTTACTGAAATTAACTAATATATAAATGAAATTAATAATGGTTAACATTGCCCAACTGAATAGTACTCAACATTTAAAACATTTATAATGTTTTAAAAAAGACATGCAAGTTGAAATTGTTTAAAAATAAAACAAAGACTGATTTTTTGAGCAATGATTTGTTAAAATAATTAAGTAATTAAAGAAAAGAGTTAAGTAATCAGGTTAATAATTCACGGATTTTGTGATGATAAATATACCTTATGTTTGTAGATAGTGTAATTAAAGCAATTATTTAAAATAAAAAGTGGTTAAATCAAAATAAAAATAAAATAAAAAGTGTTTAAAGAAATTGTTATGATAAGATTGTAACTAATCTTACTACCAAAATAAAATGTAAAACACACAATATATATTTAATTACGTTGATTTGATTGAGCTTTGTAGAAGGTTGATGATCTAAAAAAATACGACTATTAATTAATTAATTCCTAAAATGTAAAATATAAAAAAATTAAAAATAATATATTTCCAGCCGCATGAGAATAAAAATGTAATGGAATCCTTAAAATAATTATTAATTAATATTATAGCTTTTAATGGACAGTTAAATGACATCCAATAAAAATAAATGAACGTATATAAGATATCCATCAAATTTTTATAAACAAGTTTGATTTGTTCATTTATTTATAATTAATGGACAATTCATCGCAGTGTAAAAATTATAAAGTACATTTAATAGCCTTACTCCAATAATTAACCATTTAATTTTATGATTTCAATACATTTCTTTGAGAGTGTTCATTGCTTAAAAATATCGATAAGTGGCAAGATCAGTAAATGAAAATTGGAAGTAGATAACTAGAAATATGCAACTTCAAGTTACTATATACATGCCATCATCCATGAACACACAAATGAATGATTCATCATTGGTATTCAATGATATGCATACTTACATGCTTCCGCTCAAAAACGTGTTTAATCCATTTCTTGATCATAATTTGTTCCAAATCTTGATTGCTTGATCAAGAAATTAGCTCTACCAATGATACAAAGTGCTTGATAATGATATTCACTTATTCAGAGTGATTAGAAGATTTACCATCTTAGCAAAAGGCAACTCTTATTGTGATAGTGTGATGAAAAAGATGAGTTAAAACTTAAAAGCCACGGACGGACCACGACTGATACATTAGACTCGTAAGCCTGAGTTAAAAAGATATATTCCATGCGGAAAAAAAAAACAAAAAAAAGAAGATATATTCCGGATTTCATACATTTAATAGGAGATGAATTTCTTGACCAAAAAAAAAAAAATAGGAGATGAATTTTGACACATGGGATCTCCACGAACGAACTGACCCTGGCACTTGCGATTGTAGGATGGCTGTTTTGGATGGGACCCACCCCACACAACAGCATCCATTTTGAGTTGGGCTATTAAACTGACACAGCAGCTGTGTCGTTGCTCTAGACTACAGGTTCCATTTGAACACATCTCTGGCAATGATGCACCAATTTCGAAGATTCGTGCCTTGTCGCCTTGTTTCTGATCGCTATTTCAAGTTTCCGAAAATCACTCCCTTCACGGGGCCAATCACATTCCTGGGTCGGAAATCGTTTTCTCTTTCTTCCGTTGCATTTTGCCTAATTTTGAAAGAGCTGTTTTGCTGTCCTCGTCTTCCACTCTAGGCGGAGAATTAGCAATCGATTGCCTAATTTTATCTATTTACAATCTCTCCGATTTCAACAGCGCCCGGAAATCCTCCTCCCCACCCGCCCGTCTTCAGCTCTCTCTCGTCGGCGTTGCTGATTTATTATTTTCGGCCTTGATCATATTGTTCCATCTTTTCTCTGGAAATTTGCTTTTCGATTGATAAGTTGACGGGTGGGTGGCGATTATTGCTTTTCAAGTTAGCACGCATTGAGATTGGATGGTTCATCTTTTTGGCGGGGAGGTGAAAGAATTTGAATTTTCATCCAAGATGCTAGCACACTGCTGAGTTTTAATCAAATAAATTAATTTGAAGGGGAGAAGCTTGATCTGGAGGGGGGGAGGAGGGTTTCAAGCAAACTTATTAGGGTTATGGACCGCATTTGCTCAAAACCAAAAGCTTTAGCCGAAGAGTTCCGTGGCAAACGTCGTCATGCTAGACACAAGGAAACGAAGCAGATTTCAGGAGCCGTGGTACAAGCTGATACAGGGTCTACCCGGTTAGCTGGCCAGGGTGCAATGAGTCAGGTGAAACCCCACAGTTTAAAGAGCCAATCAAAGGATTGTGGTATGTCTAGGATTGCAAGCTTGCCAAGTGGAGCTGAGGCTGCAGACACGGCTGCTAGTTGGCCATCCTGGCTTACAGCCGTGGCTGCGGATGCAATTAGTGGGTGGGTTCCTCGTCGTGCAGACACATTTGAGAAGTTGGAGAAGGTATTATTTGTTCAATATTGTTTGGATCTAATAATTTGTTGGCCTCAGTGATATGGATGTATCATGCTTTCTTATATCTGTGGGCGGGAGCAATATAAAGGTTGATTTACACATTTAAACTGGATAGAGAATAATGCAGAATAGTATATTGTATGGCTTAGTTTGTAAGACTGTTTTGCAACTCATAACAAAGCACTTTATGATGCATATATTGAACCTAGCATCCAAGCTCACCTCTTACTAGTATAGGGCACATAGATCCTCAGACTGAGGACACTTTTAGAAGCATGTTTGCAAATTTATGCCATAAATAGTTTTTCTCTTTTGTACAAATAAAGATGTTTGTAAACACTTGAAAAGTTATCGGATTTTTGTAAGAAAATAATACACAAACAACTGTTTGCTACTTTCAGAATTCAAATCTCTCATTCACTGTTTCGTTTTATGTTTGCAAGAATGATAGGTTCCATGTCTTGTTCTTGAATGAAAAAGGTCATATATCTGCATGTTTTCATCCTCTCTAACAGTGTTGCATCAACTGCTCTGGTCTTTCAGATTGGGCAAGGTACTTGTAGCAGTGTATATAAGGCCCGGGACCTTGAATCTGGAAAATTGGTTGCAATGAAGAAGGTTCGTTTTGTAAATATGGACCCAGAAAGTGTTCGTTTTATGGCCAGGGAGATTCAAATCTTGCGTACCCTTGATCACCCCAATGTGATGAAGCTTGAATGTCTAGTCACTTCCAGGGTCTCAAGCAGTCTATACCTTGTCTTTGAGTACATGGAACATGACCTTGCTGGTCTAGCATCTAGACCTGGGCTCAAACTCACTGAATCTCAGGTCAATAACTCATCTTTAGCCTTGCTGATCTTGCATAACTTATGGGACATTTGTTCTTTACTGTCAACAGCTTGTGTATTGTGTTTTTTAAAGGACTTGCTTGGTTTAGTTTGGATATGAACGCTGATGCAGTAGCAAAATCATCTCATGAGCAAGTTATATATATACACTCTCTGCAGATCAAATGTTATATGAAGCAGTTATTTCTTGCTCTTGAACACTGCCATAGCCGCGGTGTGCTACATCGTGATATCAAAGGATCAAATCTCCTAATTGACAACGATGGAAATCTAAAAATAGGTGATTTTGGTTTGGCAACCTTTTTCGAGCACAATCAAAAGCAACCTCTAACAAGTCGCGTAGTTACGCTTTGGTATCGGCCTCGTGAGCTTCTGCTTGGATCTACAAATTATGGAGTTGCTGTGGATTTGTGGAGTTCTGGCTGCATTCTTGCTGAACTATTTCATGGCAAGCCTATTATGCCTGGAAGAACTGAGGTGCATTTACTTTGTATTCATTCCTAGGATGAAAAGAAGATAATACATGAAGTTGGTGAATTTACTTTGTATTTATATGTTGTCATTGTTTGTAGGTGGAGCAGCTTCATAAGATCTTCAAACTTTGTGGATCACCTACTGAGGAATATTGGCAGAAATCAAAATTAACAAATGCAAAGATGTTCAAACCACAACGTCCTTATAGTCGTCATTTGGCTGAGATGTTCAAAAACTTGGCTGCACCAGCCTTGACCCTGCTGGATACTCTTCTTCATCTGGAGCCTGAGTGCAGAGGTTCTGCATCTTTGGCACTAGAAAGTGAGGTATGACAGCTTGTATATTTCTTCTTGACATATATATTTGATTAAAATTGTAACCACAGTTTAGTCCTCTAACTTAGCTTGTTCTTCCTACAGTTCTTTACAACAACGCCTCTTCCTTGTGATCCATCAAATTTGCCAAAGTACCCACCAAGTAAAGAGTATGATGCGAGATTGCGGAATCAGGATGCTAGAAGGTACCCAAAATTTGCCATTCATCACATCTTTGTTACTTGTTTCACATACCCTTTGGTGTGTGTACTGAATGCAGGCAAAAAGCTGCTGCCAAAAGCCTGGAGCAAGGACATGTTAAAAAGGAAGGTCAGCAACCCAAAGCAGTTCCACTCTCAGAAGCTAACCCTGGCTCGAAACTACCCTTTAAGGTATCTACATCATTTCAATCAATAAGAGCATCCACATTGGAGAAATCTTCAAGATTTCTTAAGAAAAAAGAAGAAAATAAATCAATAAAATTAGAAATTTGTCAGAGTTTGCAAAGGATTTTAGAGTACAAATTTCCTCTGCAAGAGTAAAAGTCTGAAATTAAGAAATATTTCTCTGACCATATCTGACAAATGCTCCAATTTTATATTTTACGTTTTTTTAGTTGCTAAGAAATGGATGCTCAAATGTACTACTGCTATTTTTCCAGTTAAGCTTAACCTCTGTCTGTTTTACTTTGATTCAGAGACACTGCAGACTGTCAAATTCTAAAAGCAACAGTGAATGTCTGAACCGGGAAGAGAATGTTATGTCAGGGTTTCTGATTGAGCCGGTTCGAGGTCTATCACAAAATGATATCACACGTTCCCTCCAACTGTTAGCCTCAAAGTCTCTCTCACACTCATGCACAACACCCGGAAGAGGAGATGATAGTCCAACCCAACCAGGCCAAACACCTCAATTCCGTTCCACTCGAAGACTCTTCACAGCGTCCGGCTTCGCTAGCTCTATTGGATTCACTCGTGCTGTAGAGGTCCAAGAGAAGCATGATGCAATAGACCACAATCATGACGGTGATATTCGGTCAGTAAAGCAAGATATGTCTGATCATCATCATATGCTGGATAGGCAAGGTGATTCTAATAAAGAGGATGGCCGCGCATACACAAAGTTGTATAACATGGTATGAAATAATGCTCAAACAGGTCAACACCGTCCTTTAATTTCAACAACAAGGCGTAGCCTTGACTTGGAGAGGCGTCCTTTTCTTCTATGTGTTTTCTAATAACATTCTTCTCACCTTTTTGTTTTGGTCTTATGATGCAATAGGTAAGTAAGTGTTTGAGCTGCATGGATTACTCTTCTCTTTGCGGACGGATGGATACTAAACGTGAATGTAAGGGTTGATTCTTCCTTGTAAGGGGTCTGTCACCACTCACCTATTACATGCAAAATGTGTATTGTTTGATTCCACAAATATTCTAAATCGTTCCATCTCATGAATCTACAAAATGTGACATCTTTCGACTTTTGCCATTACCTTATACTTATTTTCCAGGTCTTTATATATATTCTTGAAATAGATTTTTGTGGTGCACAGTCAATTCACAATTGTATCATGATTCATGTGTGAGTCTTATATGTTCAACCTTAGTTAATATCTGCTAGCCCGCTGGATTTGATGACTTTCATGTTGCTCCTACATATATATTTGGATAAGGGCATAAGAAATGATGTGTTTCATTTAGGAGTATGCTGCCCTGCTCCGGTTGATCAGTCTCACCGATCCGGACTATAGTTGTCTTCAAGCTGGAGCTAGACCTGGAAAGCACACACTGACAACGCATACCCTCAATCTTACTTGACATGAGACAAAACAAGATGGAGCAATATATCACTCGTCTCCTAGCACACAGCTCTGCTTTAGTGCAAGTTTCATGGATTGTCCTGTTGGTGAGTAAACTTCGGTTTCAGGTATGTTCTTCTTTTGTAATATATCAAGCTACACGGAAGCACTGTCGTAAATACCTAGAGGATTGGAGCGGTCCAAAGAGCACAGATTCTTTAATTTTTTGATGATGATTAATAGCATAAGCAATGTTTTCCAATCCATTTGGGTAGTTAAATCTTCTTAAAATGGTAATCTGACAATGAGAGGAGGATTCATTTCCGTTCATGTTGGAGCTCTTTATTTCTTGTAGATAGCCCTGTCATGGCTGTATGAATTTTCTTTAACGCAGGATATATTTGGTGGACATACTGAAAGATTCATAGATTTAATTTTAATCTCTGAGTGTGTAGGTTGGGTAAATTTACATCCTTGGTCCTCAACTTTTATGCTTTTTAAATCAGTTCCTAATCTTTAATTTTTTCTAGCTTACTCTCTAACCTATCAGATTATAACAATATTAGTCCTTTGTTAACATTTATGTTAAAAATAATGTCAATTTTATTACATGGACGGTACATCTCATCTAGTTGATGACTTGACATCGACTTGTTTTATTTACTCAAAAAGACCTATTTAAAAGCTAGACAATTGGATTTAATATGTGTTTTTTTAAAAAAATGATCGAGTTCGCTAAAAACTCATTATCTTCAAATAAGCTAATTATATATATTGACTATAAACTAAAATGAAAATTTCTCAAATTCATCATTTGAAAATAACGATGATTCGGCCTATTTTCAGTATTTTGTATGGCTTAACTCTTGTATTTTAGGTCACCCACAATGGGGGTTACACGTAGCCTCCAATATTGTACAACTCCAATATTGTACAAAAGCAAGTTGCAGGTACACGTGGCAGATTATCATCCCTCCGATCCAATCAAATGGTTATCAATATTTTTGCACTTTTGGTGTTTAAAAAACTGCTTTGGGTTATTTTAACAATTAGGAATTTTAATCTTTTCAAAAATAAATTTTTTATATTTTTGTTTTGTTTTTATCTATACATAGACACCCATTTTATATATGTTTTGGTTAAAAAAAAAACTAATATACATATATATAACTTTATGTATTATACAAAGATAATTAATATACTTAATCACAAAAGATATTAGTTGTACACATTTTAGTAATAAATTAACATTTTTAAATCATTATGAAAATAAATAGCATATTTGAAGCACTTAAAAAAATATAAACAAACAAAAATGTGAAGTCACTCTTCACTTAGGAAATTAAAAAAACACAAACGAATACACATGTGAAGGTACTCTTCACATAGGGAATTAAAAAACATAAATGAACACACATGCGAAGCTACTCTTCACTTAAGGAATTAAAACATAAATGAACACACATGTGAAGCTACTCTTCACTTAGGGAATTAAAAAACATAAATAAACACACATGCGAAGCTACTCTTCACTTAAGGAATTAAAACATAAATGAACACACATGTGAAGCTACTCTTCACTTAGGGAATTAAAAAACAAAAACGAACACACATGTGAAGCTACTCTTCACTTGGACAATGTAAAAACATAATGCAAAATTATTCATCACCAGTAGAGTACAACTCCTTGATTAAATTTTGCATCATCGTCTCCTGCATTGGGCTTCGAGTGGATAACGCCATAAGGTTACTGAGAACGGTATACTTTTGGGCACGGGCGTTTTCATTCTGAGCACGAGCATTCTCACTGTGGATGTGAGCATACTGATCAAGCATTTCTCTCTGTTGTCGCAACATTTCTTGTTTAGCCTCCTGCCTTCGCGTATGCGCCTCGGCTTGGGATGCTTGGAATATAGACACTTCTTCCATTGTAGTATCCATTTCATGACTTAAGCTTCCGGACCCTTGCCTCCCCTTCTTCTTTGCAGCGTTCCTTCCAATGGGGCGAATAGGAGCGTTGCTACGTGCCCCAACACTGACACTTGCTTCCTCAGATGCAGTAGGTTGAGTACTCGGATTGGAGTTGGATGAGTAACTGCCGATTTCATCCAACTTGGACCTTTTTGACCCTTCCCCTTCTTTTGTGTAGTCCATGCATCAGTCCACCTTGCTTCATCCTTCACTTCATTGTATACATGCATGAACTTAAACGATGTGTTCTTGTGATCGAGACGGTACAACTCCATTGCCTTGCTTTCAACATCACCGTCGGTCCAACCACTAGCTCTAAGGCGTTCAGCAGCACGCATGTTGGCCCCATAGCTTGTGCATGATGTATTCATTTGGTTCCACCTATTTTTACATGCACTCGCACTCTTGGCAAGCATGATAGGGGGGCACGTTTGTAACCTATGTTTGTTGTAGTAGGCAGCCACTCGGTTCCAATATTGCTCCTTTTTTTGCCCGGTGCCTGTCTTCGGATCGGTTGATGTATTCAACCACGCACTGGCTACCAATAACTCCTCTTCTGGGCTCCATCTTGCTCTGGTAGGGGCTTCATCATTTGTAGGAGTTGCTTCATCATGAGATATGTTAGCACGACTTTTCTTCTTTTTTGAGGCCTTTTGTATAGTCGTGTTTTGTTGAGGCGTAGGCTCTATCTCATCCAGGCCTTAGACATGATGTTGTGGAATCTGAGGTTGAGAAAATGCTGAAGCACTTCCATAAGAACCAGGGGTTTGAGGAGAAGTGTATTCAACTTGAGAGGCATTGAATTGAGGGTTTGGATTTCCATCAGTTGCAATCAAAAAGTCTTGATCAAAATGGAAGGAATAATGAAAGTTGTAGGGATAATTTGGATCCATTTTGAATGAAGGATGAAATATTAATTTCTACAAATGAGAGAGAGAGAGAGAGAGAGAGAGAGAGAGAGAGAGAGAGAGAGAGAGAGAGAGAGAGAGAGAGAAATTGGTATGGAGAGTGAAAAATCACTTTTCAACAAACCATTTATATATAGGAGGCGAACAACATATTCAATCTTATTTGAAAGAGGTCCCGGCAACTATCAATTTTCACTCTAGTTTATGCATCAGTCTGTTCGAGTCAATCAATTTCACTTTTATCTATGACCCACTCTGTTCGAGGAAATCAATTTCGCTCTTATTTATGAAATGTTCTGTTCGAGGCAATCAGTTCACTCTTCATGACCCGCTCTGTTCGAGGCAATCAATTCACTCTTCTATGGCCCACTCTGTTCGAGGCAATCAATTCACTCTTATCAATGAAATGTTCTGTTCGAGGTAATCAATTTGCTCTTGTCTATGAAATGTTCTGTTCGAGGCAATCAATTCACTCTTCTATGACCCGCTTTGTTCGAGGCAATCAATTCACTCTTCTATGACCCGCTCTGTTCGAGGTAATAATTTCACTCTTCTATGACCCGCTCTGTTCGAGGCAATAATTTCACTCTTATCTATGACCCATTCTGTTCGAGGCAATCAATTTGCTCTTATCTATGAAATGTTCTGTTCGAGGCAATCAATTCACTCTTCTATGACCCGCTCTGTTCGAAGCAATCAATTCACTCTTCTATGACCCGCTCTGTTCGAGACAATCATTCACTCTTATCTATAACCCGCTCTGTTCGAGGCAATCAATTTTGCTCTTATCAATGAAGTGCTCTATTCGAGACAATTAATTTCGCTCTTATCTAAGAACCACTAAATTTTTCTTTATATATACAATCCCTTCTTCAAGGTAAAAGCAAGATCTTTAATCATTCAAATCATTCTCTTACAATCTACCCTTCAATTGGTTAGAGTACTCATTTCACATTTCAATCACAGATGGATCCATTTCAAAACGTCATAGGATCATTTTTCAATTTTGGATCTAGCTCATCTTCTGATGAGTTTGAAGATGCCATTAATGAAAGATTGGAAAGAGTGGTGGCCCTAGCAACACAACAACGCGAAGAACTATCTCGAGGTGAAAGTTCTCAACCAAGGAGAAGGCAAAGATATATTGAGCGGAATCGTGAAAGCGGACATCAACAACTCATCAGAGATTATTTCTCTAAAGACCCACCTTCAGTGTACACGGACGAGCAATCTCGTCGGCGATTCAGAATGCAAAGACCTCCATTCTCACGCATTGTTCATCAACTCTCATCCACATTTTCTTTTTTCCATCAACGGAGGGATGCTACGGGTAGGCAAGGCCTATCTCCCCTCCAAAAATGCACTGCAGCTATTCGCATGTTAGCGTACGACATGTGTGCAGACCAGGTGGATGAGCCTTCGGATGGGTGAAAGTACCGCGAGATCATGCTTACGACACTTTGTGGATGGTATCATTTCTCTATATGGTGATACATATCTCCATAGACCTACCGCAGAAGATATGCAACGACTTCTTCAATATGCGGAAGGATGCGGGTTCCCTGGAATGGTTGGTAGTATCGACTGTATGCACTGGGAATGGAAGAATTGTCCAACTGCATGGCAAGGACAATTTGCACGAGGTCATGGTAAGCCAACAATTGTATTAGAAGCAGTTGCATCACACGATATGTAGATCTGACATGCATTCTTTGGAACACCAGGTTCGTGTAATGACATTAATGTTCTTGATCGTTCTCCTGTCTTTGATGATGTTTTGGAAGCAAGATCACCGCTTGTGAATTTTACCGTCAACGGTCATGAGTACACATGGCTTATTATCTGACCGACGGTATTTACCCTTCATGGGCTACGTTTATACATACTATTAAACTTCCACAGGGGTCAAAGGCGAAGTGTTTTTCTCATTATCAAGAGGCATACCGGAAAGATGTGGAACGAGCTTTCGAGGTCTTGCATGCTCGATTTGCTATAGTAAAAAATCCAGCCCTTGCTTGGGATCCTAATGACATAGGGAAGATAATGAAGGCTTGTATATAATTTTAGACAATATGATAGTGGCGGATGAACGAGATACATACAATGGGTATTGTGATGAATCTCGTTATGAAGTATCGCCAGCTATGGACCGAACATTTTCCACAAATCGGCCAAGGTTAATGTCACAATACATAAAAGCTCGAACGGAATTTCGAAACAGAGGTACCCATAAACACTTACAAGCTGATTTGGTTGAGCATGTGTGACAAAAATTTGGACATTTTCATCTTGATAACTAGTTTTATCAGATCTCATATGTATTTGTTCGATGTTTTTATTTTCTATGTTTTTCCCAGTGAGTTTTTGTTTGTTTGTTTCACATGTTCTTGTAGCAATATTTTATCCCTTTGTTTCAATGTGATCCCATGTTTTTAATTCAAAGTGAAATAAAATATGTCATTTGTCGTTTCTATTTATTTTAAACGTCATACTTTCATTAAGTAAATTACTCATTATATTTCAAATTAATAAAACTGAATATTTAAATGAAATATTATACCGTATTATTAAATAATGGCAAGAATCAAATAATGAAATGAAATAAACAAAGATAAATATAATATAAAGATTGTGGGTTTTAAAGAATGAAGTGAGGATTTGGGTCGTAGGAATAAAGTAGATCGAAATGAGATTTTAAATGAGGTGGAGGAGTGAGAAAATTGATTTGAGGGGGTTAAAAACCCGTTTTTGGGCTCACCATTGCGGATGACCTTAGGGCTATATTCAGAGTGTTTAGGTTAAATTTGAGCGTTATCGTAATACGAAGACCGAAGACACAAGATATGAAGAGTCCAGAGTTTTTAGAGCTAAACTGAAGACAAGTTCGCCACTGCCCACATTCCGCAGGCGCGGTGCCTATGCCGCGGTCGCGGTGAAGGAAGGCGATGATGATCAATTCCCGTGAAGGCCGCGGTCGCGCCGCCATGGCCGCAGCCGCGGTAGAAGCTGACATAGCCAGCCCGAAGATAGACCCGCCGCGGGCGCAATGGGAGCGCCGCGGTCGCGGTGATGCCGGATCCCGGGACGGACGAAATCTTTTCTATCTTGTTTCCTTTTTTATCTTTTGTCTCTTTCCTTATCTATCTCGGGGAGCCTGTTCCTTGAGCTATATAAGGAGGAGCCTGCTTTAGGTTTTGGGTATCCAATTCTTATCTCTTGTATCCCAACTTTCTCTTAATTAATTGTTTTAGTTTTATTTGTAATGGAGAACTAATCTCCCTTGGAGTTTATTCAATCAAGGAAGCTTTATTATGAAGTTGTGAAATTCTGGTAACTTCTTTATCCCTAGGTCTTTATTGATACTCTTGTGCTTCATCCCATGATCTCTGCTTCATTATATGTGCTTGATCAACTTGTTTAATTGGCTTAGATCTATTGTTTGAATTAGGATGGGTTGTTGTCTATGCATATTTCATGTTCTTGAAACAACTCTATTCTAGGACCGTGGACTAGATTAGGGAAGAGTATTCAATGGTTGCTTTATGCATGAGACTCGTAACTTGATTGCATGATTCAATTTCCTATTATTTTTGTGTGTATTGCATGATTTGAATTAAGCGTCCTTGTTCATATCATAGTTTTGCTAGGACCGTAGACTAGCAAATAATTAAGATAAGGATTGGAATTGACCTAGGAATATAAAGAAATGGATGAATTGATGATCAACGGATTAATAAAGTGGAATTGATTAAATGAACTCTGCTTGTTAAAATTGATTGAAACCTCTTTCAAAATCCACCCCCCCCGCCTCTTTGTTTGATTTGCATGAAACGAACTAAAATCTAATTAAGAAACTGATTCTCTTAGGTTCAACCCCTTACTTGCTTACTATACTATGTTTGCATTGTTTGGGTTATTATCTTTGATTTTGGCACAACGACTTTAGCCGAGTCAAATTTTGGCGTTGTTGGCAGGGAATCCTTTTCTTGTTTGATTTTTCTTCGTTTTTCGTTTCTGTGCCAAAACCGCGCCCGCGGTTCGAGCCAAGAAACACCCTATCTTATGGTCCGTACCCGGTCTACTACTACTTCTCCTATTCGCTTTGACGTACCCAGAGATTAGTAGGACTCTTCGGAAGATAAGGAGTGCTCACAGAGCTTCTGCATCCTACAATCTTCTAGACTCCCTCTCTCTTTTTGATTCTGAACCGTAAGAAGTCATGGCGGATCAAACTATTCGCCAAATCACCGCGCCCGATCTTTAACGACAACAGCTGGCTGTTCAGTTCCCCGATCTCGGGGAGGGCGTGAAGTTCGATCTCAAGTCCGGGCTCATCCACCACTTACCCACCTTCCACGGGTTGAGTGGTGAAGACCCGAACAAGCATCTAACGGAGTTCCATTCCGTGTGTGTGAGCATAAAGCCAATCGACGTCACAGAGGATCAAATAAAGCTTCGAGCTTTCCCTTTCTCGTTGGCCGACTCCGCTAAGGAATGACTCCTTTATTTGGTGCCGGGCTCGATCACTACTTAGGCTGAGATGAAGAAAGCCTTTCTAGAGAAGTACTTCCCTGCTTCAAAACAAACCTCTATCAAGAAGCAGCTCAGCAGTTTGGAGTAAGGGGAGAACGAGAATCTCTACGATTATTATGAGCGCTACAAGAGGCTCATCGCTAGTTGTCCCTACCATGGCTATCTTGCCAAGGACCTCATATGCTACATTATTGAGGGACTCTGCGACGCTGACAAGCGTCTTGTGAATGCACCTTGTGGAGGCAGTTACGAGAACTTGACTCCCGCACAAGCGTTTGAGAAGATTGAGATTCATGTTGAGCAAGCTCGCAATCAGCGAGCGCGGACTAATGTGAGGTCCGTCAATGTGGTGAATGAGTCCCTGAATGTTGAAGTAAGGGAGCTCAAAGATCTTATAAAGCAGCTGCTTATGAAGAAGGGTGCGCAACAAGTCAGTGCTTGTGGCCTATGTTATAATGCGAGCCACCACACCGACCAGTGCCCTACGACCCAAGAGACCGAGGTGTCGGTGAACGTCGTCAGTAATTATGGTGCGCCCCGCCCCCGGAATGATCTTTTCTCTAAGACCTACAATCCGGGGTGGGCGAACCATCCAAACTTTCGGTGGAATAACCAACAGCAGCAAGATCCACCACAGCAGTAGCAGCAGTACGCTCCTCAGGGCCAGCAACAACAATTCCGCTCCAATAACTGTGCCCCGATAGCGCCTGCACTGTCTTTGAATGATGCCATCAATGCTCTTATTAAGGAGAATCAAGAGACGAGAGCTGCGGTGAAGAACCTTGAGACTCAGCTGAGCCAACTCGCCACCATGATCAATAGGCTCGAGTCTAAGGACTCCGGGAAACTCCCTTCTCAACCACTCAATCATAAAGATAATGTGAGTTCCATGCAGCTGCGGAGCGGTAGAGCCATTGTGAGTCAAGAGCCGCCTTCTGGCGCAATTCCGCGCCCGCGCTCTCCCAGCCGCGCTTGCGCCGATCGCCCAGATCTTGAGGAGCAGGTCTCTGTGGAGAATCCGCGCCCACGCTCACCTAAACGCGCCTGCGGAAACTCGACAGAACCTCCGGAGACAGCCACGGATGAAGTGCCGCGCCTGCAGAGCCCCTGCCACGCCCGCGGAAACCATGTAGAGGCCGATTTCGAGGCATTGCTCGATTACGCCTTCAAGAACTACAAGCCTAGGCCGCGACCGCGCTCCCCTGATCGCGCCCGCGGTACCACTCTTGAAGAGGATGACGGGTATGTTGCACCAAAGCTTCCACCTCTTAGCTCCTTCAAGCGTTCCCCACCTTTCCCGGAAGCACTTTGATTCGGCCTATTTTGTATAGGATAACTCTTGTATTTTAGAGCTATATTGAGAGTGTTTAGGTTAGTTTTGAGTGTTATTGTAATATGAAGACCGAAGACACAGAGTATGAAGAATCAAGAGTTAAAGAGCTTAAAGACGAAGATTCGCCACTTCATGGATATCGCGGTCGCGTTGTCTAGGTCACGGGCGCGGTGGCGTGAAGGAGCGAGCCAACCAAGACCATGAAGGCCGCGGTCGCGCTGTCTGTGGCGCGGTCGCGGTAGAAGCTGACTCGGATTTGACCATTTGAAGGCCGCCGCGGGCGCGGTTCTGGTGCGCGGCAAGAGAGAGAGGAGGCCGCCCGCCTCCGAGAACAACTTGATGCTATTCCGAGGAACGCTAAGCAATACATGCATCCTGAGCTTAGGGTTCCCGAGTCCGCTATTGTGCTCCCGGTGATAGAGCGCGCTTTTGAGATCAAGTCCCACTTCATCACTCTTATCAAAAGATCTCAATATGAAGGGAAGCCCACCGAATGCCCCATGGAGCACATCAAGAACTTCACCGATCTTTGTGACACTATCGCCGCCGATGGTGTCTCACTCGAGTATGTTCTCCTCAAGGCATTCAAGTGGTCTTTATGTGGGAAGGCTCTCCATTGGCTCGAATGTTTGCCTGCTAGATCCATCACCACATGGAAGGCTTTGCACGACTTGTTCATGACGAAGTTCTTTCCACCGGCCAAAACCACCGAGCTAAGGAAGCGCATCACCTCCTACCATCAACTTCCCAACGAGACATTTATTGAAACATGGGAGAGATTCAAGGAGCTTCTTCGGCAATGTCCAACTCATGGGCAACCTCCTTATGTCCTCCAAGAAATATTCTTTCAAGGGATTAATGCCGCCACAAAAGATCGCATCAACCTCCACACCGATTGCGGTTTCATTGAGATGGATCCCGACGAGGCATGGGGTCTCATGGACAAACTCACCAACTATGATGCCGTGTACGGGACCTAACAAGCCGTCCGGATTCCACCAAGAAAGCTCTATGATCCAAATAGTGAGCCCATTGATCAAGATGTGAAGTTCCAATTTATGCAAGATGAGATCAACAAGCTCAAGAAGCAAGTGAGCTACTTCAAGTCCGCCGGCCCCCCTTGTCAAGAGTGCGGTTCTCAATCACACACCGCCGCCTCTTGTACTAATGTGGAGCAAGTCCGGGCCGCCGAGGCTTATGCGGAGGCAAACTATATGAGAGGACCCTACCGAGCCCAAAACAACGCTTACGCGGGGAGGAACAACAACTATCCTCAATGGAATAACCATGGCCAAGGTCAAGGTTATCCACCTCCCCCGCAAGAACAAAGAGGCCCTCCTTATAGACCTCCCGGTTATCAAGCGGAGCCGTCATGGGTCCAAGAATTGCAAGAGGGATTGATGCAAGGGGTGAGAACCGAGCTGACCACTCAGTTGAAAGGTGACCACACGAGATTGGGAGATCTCGACACATGGAGAAAGAACGTTGACTCCCAACTCAGGGATCTCGCGGCTCAAATCGCACGACCTCAAGGGCGCTTACCGGGCCACCCCGATGAGAACCCAAGAGGCCATATTGCCGCCGTTCACCTAAGAAGCGGGAAGAAGTTGCCTGACCGAATAGTAAATGAAGAAACGGCGAACAAAGAGGACGAGACTCCCCTGGAACATGTCGTGGCCGACCCCCCTATGGTCTCCACCGACCCTGTTCCTGCTGCAGAGGAGGTCGCAGCCGACCACCCTCAGGTCGTTGCCGACCCTCCTTAGAAAGTCCCGATTTCCGTGCCTTTGCCTCCAACAACGAAGGTACTTCCCTACCCATCCAAAAAGGCTAATGATTTCACGGAGGGAAAGTTCAAACGCTTTGTGAAGGTCCTCCAAGGCCTCAACATTACCATTCCCTTTGCCGAAGCGTTGAACGAGATGCCCACCTACACCAAATTTCTCAAAGAAATCTTGTCAAAGAAGCGGTCCATGTCCGAATTGACCAATGAAGTGAGGTCTATTGAGCTCCCGGAAAAACTCGGTGATCCGGGTAAGTTTGCTATTACCATTGGCATAGGTGCTCACCGATTCAAGGCTCTATGTGATCTTGGTGCAAGTGCTAGCCTCCTCCCTCTTTCTATATGGTCCAAGACCAACATGGGTCCTTTGGTCCCGGTAAACATGAGGCTCTATATGGCGGATGGCTCTTGTGTGCAACCCACCGGTATTGTTGACGACTTTCCTATCCAAGTCGGCAAGTTCTTTGTGCCTAATGACTTTATTGTGATGGAAATGCCGGAGGATCCCGTCGTCCCAATCATTCTTGGACGGCCGTTCCTTGCCACCGCCGGTGCCGTGATTGATGTGAAGAAAGGTCTCCTCACTTTTGAGATTGGAGAAGAGGTGGTAGAGTTCCGATTCAACCCTACCATGAAGGAGACAGGTGAAGTTATGGAGGTCAAGGCGTTGCTCGGAGAATACACGAGTGAAGATGACGAGGAAGCGGACCTCCCCTGTCATAGGTCGGAGCCGACCACCCCTAGGTCGCCCGCGACCTCCGACAGAATCTCGCCAACATGCTTGATTGAAGACGAGGATGGCGAAGCGAAGGAGTTTCTGAAGGCAGATGAATACGATGACATTATCACACCACCACCGCCTACTCCGGAGCTTAAGACTCTCCCCGAGTCTTTGAGGTATGAGTTTCTTGGCCCAAATTCCACTTTTCCGGTTATTGTAAATGCAAATCTAAATGCGGAAGAAGTTGGAAAGTTGCTTGATGGTCTTAGAATTCATAGGAAAGCCATTGGGTACTCGCTTGAGGACTTGAGTGGACTTTCACCTTCCTTGTGTATGCATCGAATTTTTCTTGAGGAAGGACATAGACCCACCATTGAACATCAACGACGACTCAACCCAAACATGAAGGATGTGGTGAAGAAGGAGATTTTGAGGATGCTTGACGCGGGTATCATATTCCCGATTTCGGATAGCAAGTGGGTGAGCCCGGTTCATGTAGTTCCAAAGAAGAGTGGTCTCACCGTTGTGGAGAATGAGAAGGGCGAATTGATCCCTACGAGGACTACTACTAGTTGGCGCATGTGCATTGATTATAGGAAACTCAATAGTGCCACTAGGAAAGACCATTTTCCTTTGCCCTTTATTGACCAAGTGTTAGAGAGATTAGCTCTTCATGACTACTTTTGTTACCTCGATGGCTATAGTGGTTTTTGGCAGGTTCCAATACACCCCGATGACCAAGAGAAGACAACTTTCACATGTCCTTATGGGACGTTTGCTTATAGGAGGATGCCATTCGGATTGTGCAATGCACCCGCCACCTTCCAACGGTGCATGATGGCCATTTTCTCCGACATGATTGAGGACATTGTGGAGGTGTTTATGGACGACTTCTCGGGGTACGGTACCACTTTTGACTCTTGCCTTGCTAATCTTTCTAAAGTTCTCAAGAGATGTGAAGAAACCAACCTAGTGCTAAATTGGGAAAAATGTCACTTCATGGTTAGAGAAGGGATTGTCCTAGGACATGTAGTGTCTAAGAGGGGAATTGAAGTGGATCAAGCTAAAATTGAATTGATTGAAAAGTTGCCACCCCCCACTTCCGTAAAAGGGATTAGAAGCTTTCTAGGACATGCGGGTTTTATAGGAGGTTTATTTAAGATTTTTCAAAGATTTCCAAGCCATTGACTAACCTCCTCATGAAAGATGTTGTGCTTGAGTTTTCTTCCGAGTGTCTTGAAGCTTTTCATAGGATCCGGGATGCACTTGTGTCGGCTCCTATCATGCAACCGCCGGATTGGACACTCCCCTTCGAGATCATGTCTGATGCAAGTGATTATGCCGTAGGTGCGGTCCTTGGGCAAAGAAAAGAGAAGAAGCTTCATGCTATCTACTATGCAAGCAAGACGCTTGATGAGGCCCAAGGCAAGTACACAACAACGGAGAAAGAGTTTCTAGCCGTGGTGTTCGCATTTGAGAAGTTCCGTTCTTACTTGGTTGGCTCGAAAGTGATAGTCTACACCGACCACGCGGCTGTCCGTTACCTCATGGACAAGAAGGATGCTAAACCGCGCTTGCTCCGGTGGGTGCTCCTCCACCAAGAGTTTGATCTAGAAATACGAGACAAGAAGGGAGCGGAAAACCTTGTGGCGGATCACCTTTCAAGGCTACCCATTGAGCACATTACGGAGTCCGGAATCATGGTGCCCATCAACGACTCCCGCCCGGATGAAACTCTCCTATGCTATGAAGTGTCGCGAGAAGGAGGCTCCTGGAGTAGGTCGGCCGCGACCCCCTGTTGGTCGGCCACAACCTCCTCTGCTCCTTCTCCGGTTGTTGATAATGGTCGAGACGGTATGCAAGCGCCCCCGGTCGAGGTCGCCCAAGGTCACATCTTTTACCTCTCTTGTGTACTTCCTAATCCTCCGTCCCCTTCTCCCATTTTGCACTCAATAGATGCTATTAAGGGGGTGAAAGCCCCGTGGTTTGCGGATTTCGCCAATTATGTTGTAAGTGGCATTGTTCCGGATGGATTGACTTCCCAAGCCAAGAAGAAATTCCTCCACGACGTCAAGCGCTACTATTGGGATGACCCTTACTTGTTCAAACAAGGAAGTGATCACATCTTTAGACGTTGTGTGCCGGATGAAGAGATAGAGGGAGTGATCCGTCATTGCCACACTCTTCCGACGGGAGGCCACGCTAAGGGATTCAAGACCACCGCGAAGATTCTTCAAAGTGGGTTTTATTGGCCTACCATCTTCAAGGATGTGCAAGCTTATGTGACCAACTGTGGTGAATGCCAAAGGGCGGGCAACATTACATGGAGGAACGAGAACCCGCTCACCGGAATCTTGGAAGTGGAACTCTTTGATGTTTGGGGTATAGACTTCATGGGACCCTTCCCCTCTTCGGGTCCCTATAAGTACATACTCGTGGCGGTTGATTATGTTTCCAAGTGGGTTGAAGCCGTAGCCACGAGAACAAATGATGCACGAGTGGTGGCTAAGTTCATGAAGACAAACATCTTCCCCTGGTTTGGTGTACCCCGAGTTCTCATTAGTGATGGTGGCTCACATTTCATTGAGAGGAGCTTTGAATCTCTTTTGACCAAGTATGGGGTGTCTCACAAGGTGGCCACACCTTATCATCCCCAAACTAGTGGTCAAGTGGAGGTCTCTAACCGGCAAATCAAGAGCATCCTTGAAAAGACGGTGTCCCGCTCAAGGAAAGACTGGTCCTCCAAGCTTGATGATGCTTTGTGGGCATACCGAACCGCCTACAAGACCCCACTCTGAACCACTCCTTTCAACCTAGTGTATGGCAAGTCATGTCACTTGCCCGTTGAGCTTGAACATAAAGCTTTATGGGCCCTCAAAGAGCTCAACATGGACCTCGACGCGGCCGGAGCAAAACGATTCATAGACTTGCAAGAATTGGAGGAATTGAGGCTTAAGGCATATGAGAACTCAAGGGTTTACAATGAGAAGACAAAGAAGTGGCATGATAGGAGGCTAGTGCCCAAGCACATCAAAGAAGGTGACCGGGTACTCCTCTTCAACTCTCGGCTTCGCCTCTTTGCCGGGAAATTGAGAACCCGGTGGAGTGGACCTTTCACGGTTCATCGTATGTATCCTCACGGAGCGGCCGACCTCATAGACAACAATGGAGGAATTTTCAAGGTCAACGGCCACCGGTTGAAGAAGTACTATGAGAAGGTGGACCCCGATGAGGAAATCCGAGCCACTTGGGCTCTCACCACCGTCATCTAGCCAAGGTACCCCACGTCTAGCTCAAAGACGTTAAAGAAAGCGCTTTCCGGGAGGCAACCCGTTGTTTCCTTTTCTTAGTCTAGATAGGTAGTTTGCTTTGCATTTCCATAAGTATTTTGTAGGAACCCGAGGCTTTGTTCGGGTGCAAGAAGTTGGAGACGAATGAACAAAGTGGTGGAAAGTCCCCTGGAACTAGTCGGCGCCGACCCCCTGGTGGTCGCGGCCGACCCCCTCCGGTGCAAGGTGAAAATTGTGTAAAAATTTCGGGAAATTACAAGTAAGCCCTTGAACTTTTTCTTTACAATTTTTATCCCTTCCCCACCTCTTTTTGTTCCCCTTCCACGACCTAGCAGCCCATACCCACGACCTCCTTGCCTCCATAGCTTCCCTCAAGCTCTCATTCAACTCCACTGCTCCATACCCACTAGATCTAGCTCCTTTCTCCCAAATTCCACCATAATCCTTCCTAATTTTCCTTCCTCTACTCAAATTTCCAACAAAAACCCAGAAATTTCGACCCACCCATACCAAGAACCTACGACCCCGACCTCCCACAACCTCGGCTTCGACCCCTATTTTGCTTGCATTCATCTTGTTTAACACTCTTTTGGTATGTTCTTCTACTCCCTTGCTCTTAAATTCAAGTTTACTTGGTTTATTTTGAGGGTTTAGTTTGAAATCTAGATTTGGGTGTTCTTGAACTTGAATGTTGCAATTTGGGTTGAATGTGCTTAGATTTACATGTTTGGTTGTGGATTGTCGAGTTTTGGCATGCTTTCTTGCTTGATCTATGCTTGTTTGGGTGATTTTGGGTCAATAGAATTTTTCCATGATTTTTGGTAACCATTAGAGGGCATAGAAGCTGAATTTTCGAATGCGATGACCTGTAGAAGGTCGGCGCCGACCATGCCTTGGTCGCGGCCGACCACTGCCTGAATTTGAATTTCGTTGTTTGCTTGTTTTGGCGCGTACTTGTGTATAAACGAGCTCCCATGGGTCGTCCCCGACCCCGGATGTCTTGTAATCTCTTCGAAAACATGCTATTTGAGTTGCTCTTGCCATGAATTGATTGATTAAAGCATGAGTCTTTCCCATTTCTTGCCTATGATTCATGATTATGCATGCTTAGTTGAGAATCTCCATATGAATTTGAAAGTTTGTGTTTCTTGCAAGTATGGGGTGACTTTTTGGCAAATTGGTTATGTGACCCTTGTGTGGTGTTTGTGTTGTTTGATTTGGCAATTACCTTGGAAGTTTCTTGTTGGTTTTGTAGAAAAATGGCATCATCCTCTTGGGCAACCAAGAAGCAAAAGAAAGGCAAGAATGTGGCGGTGATGGATGACGTGGTGATCCGAGACGAAGGGCAAATGCAACTTTATGTGGACATGATGGCGGAGATGGTGAAGGCGAGGTCCTACTATCCCGATTCGCATGTGAGCCTTCATATGCACTCGGCGGTGGAGGAGGCATTTCGCTTACTTGGAGCCGAACGACTCCTTGAGGACCCCGTCCCGAGACATTACCCGGCGCTTACTTGTGAATTCGCCGCCACTCTCACCATCTCGGGGCCACACTCGGCGGATTTTAGCAAGACCAAGATTGAATTTCAAATGGGCGGGAAGAAGCACACAACCACTATCACCAAGCTCAACAAGATGCTAGGCCTCCCTTCACCATCGGGATCCTATGCCATAAAAGACTTCCCCGTCCAAAAGATGTGGTCTTACATCGCCGGCAAAAGTGAAACCACAAGCAACCCTCATGCTCGGGACATTGCTAGCCCGGTCTTCAAGGTGATCTTGCGCATTCTCGGCGCCGCCATTTGGTGCAAGTATGAGCTCTCCCGTCCCACCTTGCGAGAGCTCACGTGCTTGACCTCCATCCTCTTCACCAATGCTCCCACAATGAACTTTGCCTATGAGTTCGTCCACAACATCATCAACCAACGAAGGAACCCGAAATTTACTATGTGTGGTTGGTTGGTGGTCCTCATTGCCCAAGCCCTTAAGGTTGATCTTGCCCGCTACAACTCCAAGCCCATCACTCGCATGGATGTCCAGTATTATTTGAACACCAAGGTGGTTGAGTGGACTGAGGCGATTGGCTACCACAACAACTTCATCGACCCCGCCGGAGTAACTCACAAAGTCCGCCTCAACGACGAAAATTGTGAGTTATTCTACCTCCCCAATTGGTATGATGCTTGGGCACCTTCGGAAGATCCCTCCCCCTACTATCAACTACTCTCGGAAGATGAGAACGTAAGACGACAGCCGAGTAGGTTCCCGAGAGATGGCCCAACCCTGCGCACAAGGCGAAAACGCGGAAGAAGAGACTCCCTGGAAGGGGTCGGCGCCGACCATCCTGAGGTCGCCCACGACCACTTCCAGGAAGGTGGATTTGCACAACAAGGGGTCGGCTCCGAACAGTTTGAGGTCGGTGGCGAGGCAGGGCAGAGCAACAATGATCCTATGGACTACACGATGGGTCCCCAGCCCGGGTTGTTCCCACACTCCTCCAATCCTTCGGGATTCGAGTCGAGTGGTCCGGTGGTCCTCAATTCGAGCCTCAAGGCGGCGAGTCTAGCACCCAAGTTCCCCCCACCATGGAGATGCTCAGCGACAAGATGGACGCCCTCGGCATTCAACAAAACTTCTTGTATTCCCAAATCCAACATCACCATGATCAAAATTTGGCCCGTTTCCAAGATGCAACTAGAGGCTTTGACAACTTCCGGGAAGAATACTATGAAGACCGCCAAGCCCAATTTGCGTACAATGCTTGGCTTGCACAAAAGATGTTCCCGGACTCTCCGTTCCCTCAACCTCCTCCGAGGTGAACCTTCTCCAACAATGGTCCAAACCCAAGTTAGTTTCTCTTTTCCCTCTCTTTACTTTTTAATCAATGGGGACATTGATGTTTAAGTATGGGGTGGTTTGGGAGATGCTACTTGTTTGTGTTATGTGTTTTTGTTTGTGTATGTGTCTAAGCATGATTGAGTCTTTTCTTTTGATTTTTATGATGGATGAATGCCTCTTCTAAGATGTCCTAGGATAGTGATTATTTGCATCATCATGTAAATCCTTGTAACTTGCTTTGAAAGATTGCCCACCATAACTTTGATTTTCGAATTTTGAGCATATAATGAACATTGAGCATGCATGATTCTAAGAGAAAAGCAATCCAACAAAATTTGAACCTAAGTGAGAAATCTTTTGGCCACAAGGAATGTATGTTTTATTCCTTAGGTTTTCATGTGTGATTTTTACTCTTCCATATGCATTTACCACTTGACAATGACATGCTTATTCTTGATTTGAAACCAATGAAGATATACTCATTACTGGTTAGATCAAATGATTTTGAACTTATTTCCCTTAGCCCATTTCTCTCCTTTTCATCCTACCTATGCATGATCCCTTGCTTGAAGCCCCTTGTTTGAGCCGAAAGCCATATTTCTAGCTCCACAAAAGTACCCTAGCCATTATAAGCTTGACCCCCCTTAATCCGGGAATTAGGACTTAGAATGGATGGGTGATGTTGATGTGGATGAGGAGTGAAAATGAAGAGATTGTGAAGGTGGAAGTGGAGGGAGTTGTCTTAAGAGAAGAAAAGAATGAAAAAGTGGAGCATTGGCAAAATGGTGCACAAGTGTAGGAAAAGGGCGCCACTGCTATGGGTCTCGGCCGACCTTACCTAGGTCGTGGCCGACCCCCACCAGTCCCTTAAAAAAAAAAAAGGGGAAGAAAGAAGGGTAAAGGGGTGTAGTATAAACAAGTTCAAGAGCCAATGCTTCTACATAAGAGAAAGACAAAGAAATTGGTGAAGTGAAGTGTGCTTAAAGATAAGTGTTTGGTGTTTGGAGGAAGAAAGAAGAGTTGGTTGAGTGTTGTTGAGCTTTGAAGTCTAGGAGTCTAGGTTCCCGGATTTATTAGCACCACAAGGCCAAACTTTTCCACACCCTTTGAATTACCGAGCCCCATTACAACCCGGCCGAATGAAACTTCTTTGAAGTCTTCATTGAGCCAATGTAAGTTCTCTTGATGGTTTAACTTGTTTTGATTCCTTTGGTGGAGAATTTCGAATATAATTTCCATTGCCTATGAGGTATTGCATTTGGAATTGAGATTGAGTGCTCATTGATATATCTTAAACACTTGAAATTGAGTGAAACACATTGCCCTTGTGAGGTTGAATTGATTTTGCTTTGAATGTATACATGTGTGCTATGATATAGAAGTTGTTTGCTCATTGTTCTATCTTGCGCTTACTTTTCCTTAAAGGCATTCTTTGAGCTTATTGCTTGGTCTTGATGCATGTGAGGTATTGCTTGAGGACAAGCAAGCTTAAGTATGGGGTATTTTGATGTCGCGCTTTTTAGTTGTTTTCCTAGGTAGTTTTCTAGCTTGTTTTGCATGTTTTCCCTTTGTGTTTGTGTGTTTTGCATAAGATTTCGGCTCTCTTTCGAGAGTTGGAGTCGTTTCTGTGTTGTTTCGTGTTGTGTAGGTATTTGGAGCTTTTTGTAGACATTTTCATGCATTTTCGGAGCTTTCTAGGAACCGTTAGTTGTCGAGAGTCAAAGTGTCAAGAGCCAAAATCCAATGTTGCAACCAAGTGAGCCTCAATGGAGTCAAGAACTCAAAGAAAATCAAGGAGCAAAAGGGCAAAAGCACCCAACAAAAGTCCAACCAATTGAAGCAAGACCGAAGCAAAACGCGAGAAAGTCCACGTCCTGCAGAAGGTCGGCGCCGACCCCCTTATGGTCGCGGCCGACCCCTCTCAGCATCCGAAAGTAACTCCGTGCGCTGCAAGTAATGCCTTTTGGCGGGATTTTCGAAACCCGAAAAGCAGGCGGCTGTGGCAGGCGTGTGGCAGAGATGTGGCAGTGGAGGAAGCTTCCGTTCCTTGCTTTTGTGGGCTGCTAAAAACCCATTTTGTCTCCCTTGCAAAGTAGCTTTTCCAAGGAGGGAAAAGGCTCAGGAGAGAGAAGAGAGAGGGGGCTGGAGGAAGAAGAAGAAGAAGAGGAGTTTGAAGAAGAAGAACGTGGAGGAGAAGAGTGTGAGTGTGAGAGAGAACTTGTGTAGGGGAGAGGTAGTTAAAAGGGAAGCTTGTTCTAGTTGTTTAGGAGGAAGAAGAAGAAGACAATGGTGTTTGGAAGAAACTTGTGGGTTTTCTTGGGTTTGTAAGTTTGAATCTCGTTTTTAATTGAAGTTGTTTGCCTTGGATGATGATTTCCTCTTCCCTTTTCTTGATTGTGTGTTTGATTAGGTGTGAGTAGTTAGCTTGCTAGGGTTAGGGTGAAACCCACCATGAAAGTGCATTTAAAATCTTGATTGTTTGGATCCATGCTTAGCTTGAAATCGCTGCCCATAAATCCCTCTTGTGTGCTTAAAACCCTTGAAGAAGGGGGAATGTTCTTGTTTGCAAACTAATTGCAAGATTAAGTTGTGAACAAGGACTATCCGGGTTAGATGAAAGTCGAACCCTTCGAAGAACAAGTTGGATTGCATGTCAACCCTTTCATGTGAATGGAGGCTCTTGATGTGTTCTTTTGTGATGAAAGTCACCCATGAGGTTTCAAGTTAAGTTGGTTCTTTATCATTGTTCGAATGTATGCTTGTGGTGTGGTGAATCCCCTCCCCTAGTTGTTTTTCCTTGATTTTCCCGAAACCAATCTTCGTGCCCAGAATAGGTCAGCCACGACCAGTTGCAGGGTCGGCCGCGACCTCCTCTGTAGTGTTTTTCAAGTGTTTTGTTGTGTTCTGTTGTGGGTCGGCATCGACCTCCCTAGGGTCGGCCTCAACCTATTCCTGAGACGTGTGTTTTGCTTTCGTTTGCTTGTTTTGCCTTGCTTTGTTTCTCTTTTGTTTTCGTAGTATGATTGCTAGACTATAGAACTACTAACTCCCGTGGACGATCCTGACTTCGCTATACTCAGCGGGGTCTTGACAAATTTATTTGTTAAGGTATATCCTCTCAACAAAAACCAAGAAACGAGAGTTGCTGTAAAGAATCTTGAGACTCAACTGAGCCAACTTGCCACCATGATCAATAGGCTCGAGTCTAAGGATTCCGGGAAACTTCCCTCTTAACCGCTCAATCACAAGGAGAATGTGAGCGCCATGAATTTGAGGAGCGGTAGAACACTGGCGAGTCGCGAATCACCCACTGGTGACGAACCGCGCCCGCACTCCCCTGGCCGCGACTGCGCCGAGGCGACAGCACATGAAGGCCAAGCTTCTGTGGGAATTCCGCGCCCGCGCCCTTTCATCCGCGCCCGCGAAATTCCAACAGAACACATGGACCACGAGAGGCGTAGCGACCCGCGACCGCGGAGTCCGGACCGCGCCCGCGGTAAGGAGGCCGAGCGTAACTTCGAGGCTTTACTCGACTATGCTTTCAAGAATTACTCACCTCCCCGCCCAAGCTCCCCTAGACGGAACCAAGCTCCAGCAGCAGAAGAGGACGATGGCTATGTGGCTCAACCTCTTCCACCATTGGATTCCTTCAAGCCCTCTCCTCCGTTCCCCGATGCTCTCAATGACACAAGGAAGCCGGCACATGACAAGGAACTCTTCGAGACCTTCGCCAATTGTCGGGTAAATGTTCCTCTCCTTAATCTCATCCAAAGTGTCCCTCGTTTTGCTAAGTTTATGAAAGAGCTATGCACCATAAAACGAAAGAATAGGACTAGTCCTAAAATTGAAAAGGTAGCTCTAGTTGAAAAAACGCAGGATAGCAAAATTGAGACTTGTAATTCCCTACTCCAAAAGCAATTACCTAAAAAATGCTCAGACCCAGGAAGATTCACCGTCCCTGTCACTATTGGAGAAACTAAAATTGAGCGTGTTATGCTAGATTTAGGTGCCTCCATTAATGTTCTTCCAGCTTGCATGTATGATAGGTTAGGCCTTGGTCCTTTGAAGGAATCAGATATTGTTATTGAATTGGCTGACCATTCTAATGTGCGCCCGAAAGGGTTAGTTGAGGATGTTCTAGTGCAGGTACGGGGTTTGATCTTTCCTGCAGATTTTTATGTGATGGAGATAGGCGAAGGGCAGTACGATCCGGTTCTCTTACTTGGTCGACCTTTCATGAAAACCGCCAACACGGTCATCGACGTTGCCAATGGATCTCTTTCCATATCTCATGGCGGCAACACGGTCCGCATTGATGTTGATGAGGACCCCTATTGATCGTATCCACGTCGAGCCAACGACGTTAAACAAAAGCGCTGCTTGGGAGGCAACCCAAGGATTAGATAGATTGTTTTTCTATTCTTAGGTTAGGATTTGCTTGTGTTTTTAGCTAACATGCAGGTACTAGGTCCGAAAGGATACGCCTGGCGTGATACCACGCCCGCGCCGCCTTGGCCGCGCCCGCGGTGGATCACCAGTGCGCCCCGACGAACAGGTACTAGCCCGTGTTCGCGGCAACCATACTGCGTCTCGGTTTTAGCTCGTTTTTATTTTGAAAAAAAAAACAGAAAAAAAAATGAAAAAAAAGAAAAAAAAAGACAAAAAAGAGGACTTTTTGGTCCCATTCTACCTCTATATTTTCCATGCCTCTATATCCATTCTATCCATCTTCTATCTCTTCTTTTCATTCACCTTTGTACTTTCCATTCTTTGGCTATGTGTAACAGCCTAAGTATGGGGGAGCTTTGTTTCCCCGAGAGTTCTCTTCTCCACGGCTCGAGTTCAAGTATTGATCCATCTTTCTAGAGACAAGCCAAGATACGAAGGTTGTTTACATATCACGCTTTTCGAGACGAAGTCGCGACTATGCCCTGCACATGAGCCGCACCCGCGCTTCATCAGCCGCGCCCGCGGTGCACATCCGAGGTCGACTTCGCTCTCTGCATTGATTCCGCGCCCGCGCCCCCAGTGCCGCGCCCGCGGGTTACCACCAGATTGGAAGTACGACGCTGTCTATTCTACCACCCTTTGAAGAGTTCTTCCATTCCACCTCTCTTCATCGTTTGTGAGTCTTCTGATTTCTTTCTTCCTTGCTTCTATCCTTTCTCTTTGCTTCATTGAGGACAATGAAGGATTTAAGTATGGGGGAGGGAGTACTCGCATTCGCTTATCCTAGTTAGTTTAGTTAGAGATTTGCTTCAGATTTTCGATTTTCTTCTTTTCATGGAGCACTTGCACATATTTTTTGCATAATAAAGAAAGAAAAAAAAAGAAAAAGATAGAAAAAGCCATAAAAAGTGAAAAAAGGCATATAAATCCTGGGATGAGTCGAAAACTCGAAAGGGCGGCTCAGGTAATAAGCAGGTAACCCGGACCAGCATTAGGCTGGGGTAATATGAGGTTTATGAGTGTTGTTAGTTTTTGTGAGCACACCCTATTGAAAAATGAAAAGAGTGGTTAGGTGAAAACCCGGAAGGGCGCCTAAGCAGAATTGAGCGGTAAAATTCGAGTGTTTTAGGATCATTCTTGCTTGGGGACTTTGGGGCTTACATGTTAGATTTGGGTAGATCCTAGGTTGCTCTCTTTCATGTTTTTAGAGCTTGAGTGATATATTTTGTTGTGAGGTGTGTGTTTGAGCTTCATTGTCTTATGCTCATGATTTCTCTATATTTTGGGTTCGGGTTGTGAGTTGAGTGTTTTTATCTTCCCTTGTATTTCCTGAGATCTTAGATGTGCTTACTATATTTGTTTTGAGCTTACTCGAGGACGAGCAAGATCTAAATATGGGGGAATTTGATTCGGCCTATTTTGTATAGGATAACTCTTGTATTTTAGAGCTATATTGAGAGTGTTTAGGTTAGTTTTGAGTGTTATTGTAATATGAAGACCGAAGACACAGAGTATGAAGAATCAAGAGTTAAAGAGCTTAAAGACGAAGATTCGCCACTGCATGGATATCGCGGTCGCGTTGTCTAGGATGCGGGCGCGGTGGCGTGAAGGAGCGAGCCAACCAAGACCATGAAGGCCGCGGTCGCGCTGTCTGTGGCGCGGTCGCGGTAGAAGCTGACTCGGATTTGACCATTTGAAGGCCGCCGCGGGCGCGGTTCTGGTGCCGCGGTCGCGGTGGTGGCCGACCTTGGAGCGGACGATATCTTGGCGTTTCTATCTTGTTTCCTTTCTTATCTTTCGGTTTCCTATCTTATTTAGTCCGAAAAGGTTGATCCTTGGGGCTATATAGGGGGAACCTTTCTAGGTTTTTAGGATATCCAATATTTGTTAATCAATCGTCTTTCAATAAAGATTAGAGTTTTCTTTGTAATGGAGAACTAACTCTCCTTTGGTGTTTATTCAATCAAGGAAGCTTTATTATGAAGTTGTGAAATTCTGGTAACCTCTTTATCCCTAGGTTAATATTGATACTCTTGTGCTTCATCCCATGATCTATGTTTGATTTTATGAGCCTGATCAACTTGTTTGATTGACTTAGATCTATTGTTTGATTTAGGATTGGTTGTTGTCTATGCATCTTTCCTATTTCTCGAAACAACTCTATTCTAGGACCGTGGACTAGTTTAGGGAAGAGTATTCAATGGTTAAATTATGCATGAGACTCATAGCTTGATTGCATGACTTGAGTTCCTAATATCCTTGTTCTCTATGCTAATTCTAGGTTAAGCGTCCTTGCCTAGGGTTATAGAATTGCTTGGACCGTGGACTTGCGATTTCTAATGATTAGGATTGGAATTGACCTAGGCATATAAAGAGGTGGATGAATTCATGATCAACGGATTAATAAAGTGGCATTGATTGGATAAACTCTGCTTGATAACTTTGATTGAAACCAACCTTCAAAAACCCCCTTTTGATTACTTGCATGAAAACCACTAAAATCTGAATAGAAACTGATTCCTTTGGGTTCGACCCCTTGCTTGCCTACTATACTTTGTTTGCATGTTTGGGATTTATTTTTGATAAGGGAACAACGACTTTGCCCGAGTCACACTTCAGGACACGAGGAAGCCGACACATGACAAGGAACTCTTCGAGACCTTTGCTAATTGCCACGTAAATGTTCCTCTTCTTAATCTCATTCAAGGTGTTCCTCGGTTTGCTAAATTGATGAAAGAGCTTTGCATTATTAAAAGAAAACAAAGGTCCAAACCTAAAATTGAAAAAGTAGCTTTAGTTGAAAAAACTAAGGATAGCAACACCGAGTCTGTTAATTCACTTCCCCAAAAACAACTTCCTAAAAAATGTGGAGACCCATGAAAATTTATTGTCCCTGTCTTGATAGGAGAAACCAAAATTGAGCATGCCAAGCTAGATTTAGGTGCATCCATCAATGTCCTTCCCACATGCATATATGAGAAGTTAGGCCTACGTCCTTTGAAAACTACAGATATTTTTATTGAATTGGCTGACCACTCTACCGTGCACTCGAAAGGGTTAGTATATGATATTTTAGTGCAGGTCGATGGTTTGATTTTCCCTGCAGATTTCTATGTGATGGAGATTACTGAAGGGTGTTATGACCCGGTTCTCTTACTTGGTCGCCCGTTCATGAAGACCGCAAGGACAGTTATAGATGTTGCCAACGGTTCACATTCCATATCTCACGGTGGCAACGAGGTCCGAATCCACATTGATGAGGACCCATATTGAGCGTATCCACGTCGAGCCAACGACATTAAAACAAAAGCGCTACTTATGAGGCAACCCAAGGATTAGATAGATTTTCTTTCCAATTTTTAGTTTAGGATTTAAATTCGTTTTTGAGCTAACATGCATGTACGAGGTCCGAAAGGATATCCTGGTACGAAACCGCGCCCACGCCGCTCTGGCCGTGCCCGCGGTGTGATGACAGACCCGATGTGCTATACCAATTCTAAGGATAGGGCCCCGGGTCAATCAACAAAAAATATTTGTATCACGACCCCGTTGTAGTACGGTGGTCGAGGTCGATCACAGGGAATTATTTCATGCGCGTTTGAACGGTCAATTTGTCTAGCACAAACACAATGGGAGAGAAGACACGCGAAGCAACTCGGGACCGAGGTTGTCAATCTCGGGACCGAGGTAGCTAGGCACAAACAAAGTCGGGCTCGAGGCTAGGGGTCTCGGGCACGACTCAACAATCAATACGAAAGGGGAGAAACAAGCTAGGCTAAGGAGATCCTAGGGCTAGGGGTTCATGCCAACATCAACTTCACATGGTCTCATATAGATCAATGAACTAGAAGCTTCCGCTTTGAACATAGATCAACAAATCCAATCAAATCATGCCATTAATCTCATGGAACTAGGCTTCCGCATTCATTCAAGCCAAACGACTCTCTATCTACTCCTACTCGACCGCGGGATCAAGAGGCTCTCTCTTCATCCCTTTGAACCAATTTTCCTAGGCTTTCGACAAATGATCTTGCCCATAAGGTAAATAGACATGGATCTAGGCAATCAAATCATGAAATTGGTTCAAGCACATGCAATTGAGTTGGGGTTTTCGCCCCCTACCCTAAGATCAAGCTAACTACTCACTAATCATGGAATTTAAGCTAGCAATCATCAAAGACCAAAGATAAATCATGATTCATGCAAGTTAAATCCACAATCAACAACACAAAATTAAAGCCAAAGCAAACTTGAATTAAACTAAGAAGAATTCTTACAATCTCTACTCCCGCTCCAAGCCTAAGGGTTTCTTTCCTCTCCAAGGAAAGGAATTCACCCAAATCCTCCTCTAGATCTTGGGTTCTTTCCCTCCCTTGGAGAAGAGTCCACCCCCTTCTTCCTTCTACTCTCTCAAACGTCCCTCTCTACTCTCTCCCTCCAAAGTTGTTCCTCTAGAATGAGAGATTACAAGGGCTTTTATAGAGATTTTTCCCCTTATTACAAAGACTAGATTACCCCTCTAAACTCCTTGGGCTCCAAGGCAAGTCCTTGGCCTCCAAGGCTTCTAGAACTCCTTGATCTCCAAGGCTTATAGACCCCTTGACCTCCAAGGAAGCAAATATAATTATGGGAATTAACAAGAAAATCCCAAAAAGAAAGGAATCCGGAGCCACGACCGACATGGATCGACACGGAGGAACCTCGGGCCCGACTTGCTTCAACCTCGGTCCAAGAGTATACGTTTCAGAGACCTCGGGCCCGACTTGCCACACCTCGGGCCACCACCTCGGGCCAACATTGTACCTCGGGCCCGACATGCTGGGCACCTCGGTCCTAAGGCAAATTTCAGCTTGTTTTGCTCCGTTCTCTCTCGTTTTAGCTCCGATTGACTCGATTCTTTCGCCATTCTCTTCGTCTTCACTTGAGGCTTCTTTCCATGCATTGTTAGCTCCATTTTGGATCCTTTTCCATCCTTGAATTCCTCCATCATGCCATGTTCCAAACTCCATGATTCTTGCTCCGAAATGCCTATAAAACACACAAAACGCGCATAGTCTCCGAATCTCATAGAATACGGGAACTAAGCTAAAAAGGGACAAAACACACAAGAAAAGGGAAGAAAGACACATATTTACAAAGGAAAATGACATATAAAACATTACTAAAATAAGAGACATCACGGTGGACCACCAGTGACACCCCGACGAACAGGTATTAGCCCGTGCTCGCGGGAACCATATTGTGTCTCTGTTTTTGCTCGCTTTATTAAAAAAAAATTAAAAAAAATGAAAACAAAAAAAAAGAAAACAAAAAAAAAAAAAAGAGGACTTTTTGGTCCCATTCTATACTTCTATCTTCCATCTATCTATATCATTCTCTTCCATCTTCTATCTTTCCACCACATCTATTTATTCCTTCCATTCACCTTTTGAGTTCCATTCTTTTGGCTATGTGTAAAAGCCTAAGTATGGGGGAGCTATGTTCCCCCGGGGGTTCTCTTCTCCCTAGCTTGAGTTCGAGTATTTGTCCATCTTTCAAGAAGACGAGCCAAGATACGACGGTTGTTTGCACATCACATAGTTCGAGACGAAGTCAAGACCTCATTGATCCACCCGACACTGACTTTTCCTCTCTGCCGTGTTTCTGCGCCCGCGCCACCCATATGCGCCCGCGGATTTCCATCAGAACGGTATTCCGAAGTTCCTTTTCTTCCATTCTTTCTACCACCTTTGAAGAGTTCTTCCATTCCACCTCTCTTCTTTGTTTATGAGTCTTCTGATTCTTGCTTCTATCCTTTTTCTTTGCTTCATTGAGGACAGTGAAGGATTTAAGTATGGGGGAGGGAGTACTCGCATTCGCTTATCCTAGTTAGTGTAGATAGAGATTTGCTTCAGATTTTTGATTTTCTTCTTTTGATGGAGCACTTGCACCATACCTTTTTGCATAATAAAGAAAGAAAGAAAAAGATAGAAAAAGCCAGAAAAAATTGAAAAAGGCATATAAATCCTGGGATGAGTCAAAAACCCGAAAGGGCGGCTCAGGTTATAAGCACGTAACCCGGACCAGCATTAGGCTGGGGTAATATGAGGTTCATGAGTGATTGTGAGTTTTGTGAGCACACCCTTGAGAAAAATGAAAAGAGCGGTTAGGTGAAAACCCGAAAGGGCGCCTGAGCAGAATTGAGCGGTAAAATTCGAGTGTTTAGGATCATTATTGCTTGGGGACTTTGGAGCTTACATATTAGATTTGGGTAGATCCTAGGTTGCTCTACACTTTTTAGAGCTTGAGTGTTATATCTTGTTGTGAGCTGTGTGTGAGCTTCATTGTTTTAAGCTCATGATTTCTCTATTTCTTTGGGTTCGGGTTGTAAGCTGAGTGTTTTGTTTTCCCTTGTATTTCCTAAGATCTTAGATGTGCTTATTTGTCATATTTGTTTTGAGCTTACTCAAGGACGAGCAAGATCTAAGTATGGGGTAATATGATTCGGCCAATTTTTTATGGCTTAACTCTTGTATTTTAAGGCTATATTGAGAGTGTTTAGGTTAGATTTGAGCATTATTGTAATACGAAGACCGAAGACACAAGATATGAAGAATCCAGAGTTCTTAGCGCTAAATTGAAGACAAGTTCGCCACTGCCCACATTCCGCAGGCGCGGTGCCTATGCCGCGGTCGCGGTGAAGGAAGGCGATGATGATCAATTCCCGTGAAGGCCGCGGTCGCACCCCGATGGCCGCAACCGCGGTAGAAGCCGACATAGCCAGCCCGAAGATAGACCCTCTGCAGGCTCGGTGGGAGCGCCGCGGTCGCGGTGATGCCGGATCCCGGGACTGACAAAATCTTTTCTATCTTGTTTCCTTTTCTATCTTTTGTCTCTTTTCTTATCTATCTCGGGGAACTTGTTCCTTGAGCTATATAAGGAGGAGCCTGCTTTAGGTTTTAGGTATCCAATTCATATCTCTTGTATCCCAACTTTCTCTTAATTAATTGTTTTAGTTTTATTTGTAATGGAGAACTAATCTCCCTTGGAGTTTATTCAATCAAGGAAGCTTTATTATGAAGTTGTGAAATTCGGGTAACATCTTTATCCCTAGGTCTTTATTGATACTCTTGTGCTTCATCCAATGATCTCTGCTTGATTATATGAGCCTGATCAACTTGTTTAATTGGCTTAGATATATTGTTTGAATTAGGATTGGTTGTTGTCGATGCATCTTTCCAGTTCTCGAAACAACTCTATTCTAGGACCGTGAACTAGATTAGGGAAGAGTATTCAATGGTTGTTTTATGCATGAGACTCGTAGCTTGATTGCATGATTCAATTTCCTATTATCCTTGTGTGTATTGCATGATTTGAATTAAGCGTCCTTGTTCATATCATAGTTTTGCTAGGACCGTGGACTAGCAAATAATTAAGATAAGGATTGGAATTGACCTAGGAATATAAAGAAATGGATGAATTGATGATCAACGGATTAATAAAGTGGAATTGATTGAATAAACTCTGCTTGTTAAAATTGATTTGCATGAAACCTCTATCAAAAATCCCCCACTTTGTTTGATTTGCATGAAACGAACTAAAATCTAATTAAGAAACTCATTCTCTTGGGTTCAACCCCTTACTTGCTTGCTATACTGTGTTTGCATTGTTTGGGTTATTATCTTTGATTTTGGCTTAACGACTTTTGCCGAGTCAAAGGACTATGTGAAGTTATCAACTAGATGACATGTATAGTCCATATAACGCAACTAACAATACTTTTAACGAAAATGTTAACAAAGTCCTAATGGTTTCAAAATTCGATAGGTTAGAGATTAAAATAGAAAAAAGATTTAAGGCTAGAAACTAGAAAACATATGAAATGCTCAGGAGCAATGGCTTAGATTACCCCGCGTAGATTGTATTATTAGCTTCATTTTCGATCATATGTCTTTCTTGGAACATTGGGATGTGATAAATGATGCAAACCAACTGAAACAAATGAAAGAATGAATACAAGCATTATTATAATTATTATGACTCGCACTAATAACAATCTATTGGGAAGAGATGATTGAACCTAAATTGCCAGGTTCCCCCACCCATGGCAATGAATTCGCCATTGTTGTGTAAGGGCCACAGAATCACAAGCTCCAATTCCGTTAATTGATGAAAAGGGAGCTGGAATGATGCGCCATTATACTTGTTCTAATGCAAAACAGTGCATGGTTAGGTTATACTATAGAGGGATCTACTACCCAATAAAATAGAAGCTCAACTTCTCAAGTAATGAGAAGATTAGTGCAAATATTCCCTTGTTTAGGTGAAATCCTCAGCAACCACGTACAATATATGAAGCTAAGTTCTAATAAATTAACTTTTATAATGATATACAATGCACAAATATGGAGCCTTGGATCTAAAAAAATAACTGAACCAGATTTAATCTTAAAATTATAAGAGAGAGAATTGATCTACTCTATCTGGTAATTATGGGGACTCGAAATAGTCATAACCTATATGCATGATTATAACATATCATATGCATGATTATAATATGTATACGAATGATTCTATTACATCGGCCAGCTTGTTCACTCCGCTCTTAAATCTGCCGAGCCTGCCCAAAAAAAGAAACTTGACGTCTTCCTCGACAGGTTCGTGCTCCCTCAGCTTCAACAAACCGGCGGCAAAAACCCTCCCTTCCACGGCCAGGCCATCATCCCGTTCCAGTTTGGATGCGACGGAAGGTTGGCCGACGCTCTTCAGCTCATTCTGGATCTCTCCAACGCCATCCTTCCTCCCCTTCCAATTTACCCCAGCAAGAACGAACCGCCCCAAGCCACCGCATCGCCACCACTTGTCAAAACCCCCTCTTCAAAACCCTCATCTGCCAAAGATTCAAAATCTCCCAAAGAAAAATGAACTTCTCAACCTAAGTCCCTACCTCCTCCCCCTCCTCCTCGAAAGAAAGTCCGCACCCTCAAAACCCAGGCCCAACCCGAGGGTGTGTCCCAAACTAAGATGGTCGCCATTCGCATGGTGGACCGTCTTGACGAGGAAGAAGAAAGGGACGGTCCCCCAAAGCCAAAAAGCTCAAGGCCAAAAACCTTAAAGCTCCAAAACCCTCCAAGGCGTTACCATCCTCGGCCAAAAAGGTAACGTTCTCTTCCCCGACCACCTCAAATGCTCTCATTTTGGCCCCCGTCCCTCCACCCCTCAATCTAGATGATTTTCCAATCTTCCCCTCTCAAATAAACCTACCCTAGATTCCTCAAACTCCCCAACCAAACTCCATAGGTCCATTTCCTCAACGTCTTGAGGCTGATAGGAACACTATCAAAGGGATGAAGATCCACTCGAGGCTGAGCTAAGGGCAGATTTGAACAAGACACCTCCCTACTCTCAAAGGGATGCTCCTGTGGTTGAGCTTACACACACTCCAACCCCTACAGTTGAGACCTCTCAAGGGATGCAGCCTGAAACTGTCCCTCAGATTTCTGCTCCATCCTCCCCAAATAATGATCACATGGAGGTAGACCAAGATATTGAAAAGGAGCTAAGTCAAGAGGACGCTCCTTGTGAGGAACAGATCGAAGAGCAACATGCTGAGGGTTCTGATGAAGATGAGTCTGTTGATGGTGATGTGTCTCAGGATGATGAGGAGAACACCGATGGCGATGATGAGGATGGTGATCGCCAAACGAAAGGTAAGGGCAAAAAGAAGCACAAGAACCAAGGCAAGGTTTGAGAAAATCCTTGGCCCGTTGATATTCTCTAAGGAACTTCTTCAACTGAATGATGCAGAAGAGTTCCTAGATTTACTCCGCTTCCTAGGCTGGGAGCACTTAGGCCAAGACTTTGCCTCCGTGGATCCGGAGCAGGTCAAGGCATTTTACTCGGACTTGGGCGTCTCCCTTATTGATGGAAAAATTCAAGGGATGTTCACCGCTCAAGATGAGCTATTCGCATTCAACGAGAGCGCAATCCGATGATAGCTCAAGCTCAAACTCTCTCCCACCAAGGCCTTACATGATCACCCTATAAAGGGATTCGAAAGATTCAAGGCTGATGAGGATGCCTTTCTTGCAAGAATATTTAGGGGCAAGGTGTCATCCACTGCCGATAGAAAGGCCCAAGTCCTCACTAAGACATGAGCTATCGCTCATCACTTCATTGTGAGAATGGTCGTCCCGTGACAAGAAAAAAAGTCTATAGTTCAGATCGCTGATTGTATCATTCTAGATGCCTTTTTAAATCGCCAGCCGATCAATCTTCTCAAGATCACAATCTAACACATGGCCAAGTGCACTAGAAAGGATCACTCCCTTCCCTAATCTTGTAAAGGCTTTGATAAAAAAAAAGGAAGAAGTGTATGAGCCAGTGGAGGAACTCCAGTTCAGTCCTGATTGGGATGTCCGCCAGTTAACGCATATCAGGCACAATGAGGACCTCCCTTATGAAATCCGACAGAGGAGACTGGTTGAACAAAAAGCTTCTAGGGCCGCTGTTGAAGCTGAGGAGCAAGCTCGTTTGGCTAAATATGCTCAAGTCCTAGGGACTACTCCTCCTGAAGCTTCTTCTAGTTAGCGTAAGCCGCATTCTGCTCATGTTGATTTGAATGAGCATTCAACAAAGGAACTCTTGGGCATGTTAGTCGAAAATCAATGTCTTATCATCCAAGAAATCTAAGAGTATGCTAAGAATCAGGGGGCGCTCGCTCATCATATGGCCTCCTCGTGTCGCTCTATGACCAACCAATCTGAAATGCTCAAGTCGCTTATGGACGTTCTTCTGAACGAGCTGGATTGAGCACTTCCTCTTCCCATTTCTCCCTTTCATCCTTTGTTGCTCTTAAAATTTCATTCATGTATTTTGTAACTCTAGTTTATGAATGAAGTCCCATTGCTTTGCATACTCTGTGTTCAAGCGTCCTTATCTCTTTTTATGATTTTGTGCTAACAGTTCTAACACTTGTTTTCCTTTTCGATGATGCCAAAAGGGGGAAGTATAGTTCTATAGAGAAACGTTGCTGAAAGTTATCTAGAATAAACCTCAAGGGGTTGGTCTAGTGGAGCATGACAGAGTATCAGTCTGACAGGTTGCAGGTTCGATCCCCCTAGTCTCCTTGAGGTGAGGCATATGTAAATCCCTTTGTAAGAGCTCTTAGAGCCATTAGTTCTTTCCTGCCCTTGGGCTAGGGCACCATCCCCTCACCCTAAATTTCATCGACCAAAAAAACAAAGTTACCTAGAATATGCAAGTGTTAAGGGGTAATTTAGCTAAGTCTAAAAGGACGCTCACATAAGAAAATTTTATCTAAGTAAATTTAAAACATTGAAGAAATTAAGACCTTGATCACATTGAAAATGCCAAGTCCTAAAGGACGTTCTAAAGTTTTCTTTCTTGTTTAAGCTTTAATCTGTGCTTACTTTGCTAAGGGTTTGTCATCATCAAAAAGGGGAAAATTGTTGGGACAGTATTAGGGACATTAGTCATTAATACCGGATGAACAATTTTCGTTCCTCGTTTTGATAATTACAAACTCAATGTTTTCTAATAAGTTGTCCAAGTGTATATCTCAAGAATTCTTCTAGGGACGATCATCAAGAGAAAATGACAACAAGTGACCCCTATGAAATAGGGACGCCAAGAACTTCATGAGAACATGAATGAGTTTTTGCAAGACAAGGAAGTTGTCCTTATCGAGTAGGATGGTGCGTCAAAATGCAATGTTCAAATTCAAATAAGGCTGTCCGACAAAGATGACATCATAGCCGGCCGCAGTCCTCAAAAGCTTAAAATGTGAGAAGACAAATTAGCTTGAAACCAGGACATCGCTTTCCACATCATCCCAAGATAACACGTGGAAGCTCCCCAACCAATGAAGGATCTGACTTTCGGATGAAGACAACATTGTACAACATGGAGAAAGCGACCTCTTTGATCCTGTCTCCGAGGACGCCAAAATGGCATTTGGGTCCTAGAAAAGGAACCCAATTTCACCCACTATAAATACAACCCTTTGTATTTATTGTGATGTGACTTCTTCCACACACTCTCAAGAGCCTTTAAGAACACGAAGAACAAATCAAGAGCAAGAGTGATAGAGAGTATCAAATCGAAGAAGAAGTCCAGATCAAACCACAAAACTGTTTGTAACGAGTGAAGTGTTTTTGAAGGGACTGCGAAACACGTGATGTTTGATTTTCCTGTATTTTGCTTTGAGTGTTAGGTTACTTGCTAGGGCTGTGGGGAATTTCACTAGTAAAGTATAGGGACAGAAGCTTATAGTTTAGAGAAGAGTGTAATTCGCCATGTAATAATTGTAAGGACTCATTCAATACAAGTAAAGGGAAGTCATTCAAAATCTTTTTTAGAGATAGAGGTTTACCCATCTAGACTAGTTGGTCTAAGTGGGGTTCCTCTATAAATCTTGTGCTCATCCTTTACTTGTTTATATTTTGTATTTTATATCTGCTTAAGTATTCCGCTGCATAAGGACGTCTTCCCTAAGAGCATCCTTAGACTCTTTAACTACTAACAATCCAACATATGCTTTTCATTATCTTTAGCGTGTGTGGTCAGTTAATCATTAAATGTATTGAGTCTTCATGAATGCTAGTACACATAAGACATGCTTGAGGGATCACGACTTGTTTTTCACTGAGTCTTTGTTTTGTTGGAAGTCCGTTCATGTCAATTTTCCATAAGAAATTCTACACTTTTTGTTAGTTGTCTAGATTCCAAATCCAACTACTTGGATTAGGGTTCATTGCGTCTTCCCTAGTGACCAGGCTTATCGTTGAGGCTGTGGAGAACCAATCATTCTTGCTTTGGGCCCATACAACCCTTTCCTCAATGTCATTTACTAGTATTGGGATTGTCGCTATTTTCTATACTATGTCCCTAGGAACAACTTGTTCGAGCTCATTTATTCTCCATTTTTTGTCCGTCGAAATGAAATGTTTGACCTTAAATTCCTCTTCATCTGTACCACTTCTTAAGGCATAATCTAGCAGCGGTTCTTGCAATACCCATTTATCCATGTAGTTATTTATCGATTTTCCATTGGTCACCTGCCATCTGAGGCCTTTCTCAAACTCCTGTTTCCATTGCCTACCTCCTAAGTTTATATTATGTATAGATATGTATTTAATTGAGCATGTGTCATAAATGAGCAAGCTTTTCAATTATATATTTTTTTTATAGATAAGATAGTTGTATATAACATAATACGTATTTTATTATTAGGTTTTTTATAAAGCATTTATATTAAACATATAAATTGCTAGAAAATTAAGATAAAAAGCAGTTATAAAAAATATGATGGGTACGTATAGACATAATGTATCTTAATTGCAATGTATTCAATCTTGTAAGTATAAATGGAAAGAAACTTAAGATAAAACTTAGTTATTAAAAATAGGGTGAATATTTTATAAAGTCTTAATGACAAAACTACCCTTAATTGCTTCAAGTTTAGAAGTATAATAGTAAATGACCCGTATCTTATACGGTGACTTTATTTAATTATTTATTACTTTGTATATGAATTTACTATAATGATTATAAATATGATCAGACATTTATCTTTTAGATTAACATAATTCTCCTATATCGTTAAATATTTATATAAAATATATAAATATATATCATCAAATTTTTATGCATGCACAAACATACACTCAAATGATCGATGAAGATGATAAATCTATCGGGCTTGGTGCTAAATTTGCCGCTATCCCAGCTAGGGTTGCCGAGACTAATGTTACTACTCCGAGTGGTGTGGCTGCCCCTTTGAGTGTGGGGGAAGCCCTCGGTTTAGATGTTGATTGCTTGGACAATGTTGTTTGTGTGGGATCTGAGAACGATTCGAGGGTTGCAAGCGATGATAAGCCCGAATCTAGTTCTATTGGGTCCTCTTCAGAGGTGGAGAACTCTAGCCCTGAGGAGGGCGGTGTGGGTTCTGAGGTGTCCGCTGATATTGCAAACAATCAAGGGTTGTTTGTTGAGGAACCGTTTCAGGCGGTTAAGTCCAAGGCTCGGCGTAGAAAAGCCAAGAATCTGGAGGATTCACCCTCTGTCCTAGCTAGGCCTCAAGGTGCATCCGAAAGGGCCTGTTACTTGCACGAGGACAACTAGGAGCTCTCGGCTCCTGGCGGACGAGAGGGGCAAGATAAAGTCGTGACCCACTGATGTTTATGTCCGTTTCTCCTTATCCACTAAGCCTTTTGCTGCTTGTTTGTGACTCCACACTTTGTGTAGTGGCTTGATCAGATTGTTACTTAAGTTTTCCTTGTTTTGTTTTGGTTCGTTCCTTGCTTGTTGGATAGCCTGTGTGCTTTCCTTTTTTCTTTGTTCCGAGTTGTTGTGTTTTCTTACATTTACTTGCTTTGCATAGTTTGGATGGCGTTCGTCCTATTCCTTTTGTGCTCGAACTCTGGTTGTTTGTACACCCCTTGTGGGTTTTATTTTTTTATCCGAATTAACTTTTAAAGCCAAAAAAAAAATGATCGATGAAGATTGAAATAAGAATAAGATGTATTATCAAATTTTATTACAAACAATTGATTAAAATATTTTACCATTTAATTAAATTGTATTTAGTTACTTATGTAAATATTGAAATAATTTTAATAAAAATTCGGATTAATTTAAAATAAATTAAAATATAAAGATTATTTAAAAAAGATAAAAAATCATTAAAAAGAACACCAAATTATCTTTTATATATGTTATTATGTTATAAAAAATAATTAAATAAAAATTATATTAAAATCAAATAAGATTATGAAGAAATCATTATCTTAATTAAGAAATCTATCTTTAATTTTAAATGTAATCAATATGAAATGTTACTGATATATTTAAGGTAAATATACTATATAATATTTTTGATAATATGTATAATTGGATTTCAATATGATGGAAGGAAAAAAATGTATTTAATTTATTATTTTGATTAAATAAAGATGTGGTGTATACATAATTACATAGGGTGGAATTTGCTACCATTGGTTTTTAAACATTCGTACAATACAATTACGAAAAATAATATAATTTGTAAAAACAATTTTAGGATAAATCGATTTATTAATTAAGTGCATATAATAATAAGATTTAGATTTATATATTAGGATAGAATTTTAATTATATAACTCAACATCTAAAATATAACTACTATTTTAATTAAATATGTACAAGATTATATATTATGAAATACTAAGATTTAATAAGATAAACTTTTAATAAGCTAGTGATGTGACGCAATATGATGATATAATTTGCTTTCGTTTTAGTATATTGTAATAAAAAAATATATCATCTAGTGTTTTTATTAATTTTTTTTATTGGGGTTTCAGTATGATGCTATAGTAAAAAGTATATTTTCATAAATGTAAGATGTGTAAATATAGTAGTAGAATTTTCTATAATTGATGATTTATAGAACATATTGTGATAAAATTAAGAAAAAATGTTAAATAATTTAATCTTTTACTATATACTAAAGTGGAAGCAAATTCTGTCACCATATTGCGCCACATCACCCTTTTATTAAAAGAGTCATCTTATTTAATCTTAATTTTATCACTGTTGATATCAGGAACCGTCAACGCGGTCGCACCACCCCCACCAAAGTAAAATATTACCAAGGATAAAACTTCTCAGAGTAACGTCAGACCCCAGTCCTACTGCCATCGCGCTCGGTGTCCTCAAGAGGTCACTCTACCAAAAGCAAAATGTTGCCAATCATGGACGTCGCTGGCTTTGGCCACGATCGTGTCGTTATCGCGTGTGCCGTAAAGATGCTCTCCTGTTCCACAAGGACCTCTCATCGCGTTTGTTGCCAGGGCGGCTGAAGGAGGCCGTTCCATCCACGCCAGTGGATGGGCGGCAGCGTCCCATCGAGCGAGCGGTGGGCGCCAACGTCCCATCCTGGCCTTTGATTGGTCAGCTCCGCGGCAGCCTCTCCAAGAGCCAACCAAAGAGCAACACGTACCTGGGCGGCATTCATCCCACATCGACATCTCGCCCGATCTCGGTCCAAGCCTCGACTATAAATAGCGGGCTCTGTGCCCCAGAACGAGGATCGAAAACCTCGCGAACCACATACACTAGATCTCGAGCTAAGATCATTGTTGTAACCCGAAACACCTAAACGCGATAGAGAATATCTGTCTACTGTTGTAATCTCACAGCTAATACAAAAGCATCCTTCACACTACCCTCATCGCGTTAAACACTACAAGCGACCAAATATCTTCCATCTCTTCGTCTATTGACTCGGTTGAGACCAAACCATCTGCTCTCATCGCGTTACACTCAATCGGTGTTTTCGGACTTCAACATTGGCGCCGTCCGTGGGGATAGCTAGCACCTCCATTTTCTATATATAGGGGTATAGGGAAAATGTTTAGAGGATCGCTAGCTCCTCCATTTTCTATATATAGGGGTATAGGGCACGAGATCAATAATAGTAAGGACAAAGATTAAAGTGCTAAAACGCGTTTAGAACGTGTTTTAGCGCTTTAATCTTTGTCCTTACTATTATTCATCTCGTTCACCAACGCGGTGACCATTCCGGGTATCAACACAACCCCGTGACTCGGATGTCCTCAGTATTTCATGGACAAACGAGGCACTCACTTGATGCACATAATTTCGGTCAACGCGTTGTTGTAACCGGCTCGAACTGCGCAACCGACTCGGGCACGTCATCGCGTTCAACGCGGGCCAAACCCCGAGCTCAGCTCGGCGGTTTGCCTTATAGAATTTGGATAGTTGAATTTATCGCGACTACGAGCGATGAAGTCAACTCGAGCACGCCCTCGCGTTCAACGCGGGCCAAACCCCGAGCTCAGCTCGGCGATTTTCCTTATAAAGTAATTGGATATTTGGGTTTATCGAGGCGCACTCGAGCACGTCTCGAGTGCGCCTATGCGCATCGTGCGCGTTAGGGAAAACCCGAGTTGCCGTCCTCGCTCGGGGTTGTCCGCTAACGCGCGCGATGCGCATAGGCGCACTCGAGACGGTTACGCCGCTCGCAACTGCTTAAAGGCTTAAAACATTAAAACTCCACAGTTATCGTTAAGGCAAATCGCCGAGCTGAGCTCGGGGTTTGGCCCGCGTTGAACGCGAGGGCGTGCTCGAGTTGACTTCATCGCTTGTAGTCGCGATAAATTCAACTATCCAAATTCTATAAGGCAAACCGCCAAGTTGAGCTCGGGGTTTGGCCTGCGTTGAACGCGATGACGTGCCCGAGTCGGTTGCGCAGTTCGAGCCGGTTACAACAACGCGTTGACCGAAATTATGTGCATCAAGTGAGTGCCTCGTTTGTTCATGAAATAATAAGGACATCCGAGTCACGGGGTTGTGTTGATACCCGGAATGGTCACCGCGTTGGTGCACGAGATGAATAATAGTAAGGACAAAGATTAAAGCGCTAAAACACGTTCTAAACGCGCTAAGTAAGCGTTGGTGTGTGGTTAAAACATGAAACTACAAATATCGTAATTAAACCCTCCTTGAGGGCCCATATTGCGATTAAAGCTGTTTGGAGGACCACTCGCGATTAAGCCATAATTCCTTCCATCCCACATCGACAAATGGAGGTGTTAGTACACGAAATATGTCGTTGTACAAGTCTCAATTCCTTCTTCAATGTCCTTCTTCTCCAAGCCTCCTTCAACTTCAATAACCTACAAAACAATGGACAAAGGGGGCCCCAACCGATGATCAACCCCTCTAGAGTCAGGGCGAGCGATTATCCGCCCCTCTAGGGTTAGTTCTTGTATATCTTTTCTACATGGCCAGACCATGTATTTATAGTGGAGAGAGAGGGCTAGGGTTTCTTCCTTGGAGCCCAATCAATAATTTTATCTTCTTAAATAGGATAGAATCTTCCAACTATGGATAACTACCAGGATTTAATAGGCCAATAAAGATATTTATTAGATATGCTTACCTGGCTGGCGGAAATATTATCCTTATTTATGGCAGTAAATTACCCACCTACAAATGCCCCACCTACGTCTTAGTTACGTGACTAAGACGTAAGTACTCTAGGATTGACTTGACTTATGTGGATTAGGAGACGGGCACGTTTGCACGTTCATGAGCGAGTATCATGAGAACCCCCTAAGCGAATATCACGGTCCCACCCCCCCATGAGCGAATATCATGGGAGCTCCGCGAGCGAATATCGCGGTTCGTGAGCGTAAACACGAGAACCTCCGCGCGAGCGACGCGATAACAACCGCCGTGACGAGCGATCACGGGTAACGTCGTGAGCGTAAACACGAGATCCTCCGCGCGAGCGACGCGGGAACAACCGCCGTGACGAGCGATCACGGGTAACGTCGTGAGCGTAAACACGAGAACCTCCGCGCGAGCGACGCGGGAACAACCTCCGTGACGAGCGATCACGGGTAACGTCGTGAGCGTAAACACGAGAACCTCCGCGCGAGCGACGCGGGAACAACCGCCGTGACGAGCGATCACGGGTAACGTCGTGAGCGTAAACACGAGAACCTCCGCGCGAGTGACGCGGGAACAACCGCCGTGACGAGCGATCACGGGTAACGTCGTGAGCGTAAACACGAGAACCTCCGCGCGAGCGACGCGGGAACAACCGCCGTGACGAGCGATCACGGGTAACGTCGTGAGCGTAAACACGAGATCCTCCGCGCGAGCGACGCGGGAACAACCGCCGTGACGAGCGATCACGGGTAACGTCGTAAGCGTAAACACGAGAACCTCCGCGCGAGCGACGCGGGAACAACCACCGTGACGAGCGATCACGGGTAACGTCGTGAGCGTAAACACGAGAACCACCGCGAGAGCGACGCGGGAACCAACTCCGTGAGCGAATATCACGGGAGACTCCGTGAGTGAGTGTCACGGGAACCTCCACGGGAAACTCCGTGAGTGAGTATCACGGGAAACTCTGTGATTGAGCATCACAGGAAGCTCCGCGGGAAACTCCGTGAGGGACTCCGTGGGAAACTCCACGGGAAACTCCGTAAGTGATGTCTCTCATTTTGGAGGTGTTTTAGTAGTTGATTTCCCTTGTAAATATGTGTTTTTCATTCCTTTCTTTGTTAGATTTGTTTCCCTTTTAGCTTAGTTCCCGGTTTTCTTCAAGAGTCGGAAACTATGCGAGTTTGTTTGTTTTTGTAGGTAAAATGGCAAGAATGAGGATGATTTCGAGGAGCTAAGGAAGGAGCCAAGTCAAGGAGTGCAAGAGCCAAGCTAAGAACGAAGTGGAACCAAAGGAAACCAAGGAAGAAGGCAAGGATCGAGGCCCAGGACCGAGATACACCAAGTCGGGCCCGAGATCGAGCGTCCAGTGAAAGGGACCGACGTTCCCAACGTCGGGCCCGAGGTCACCCCGTGTCGGTCCAAGTCGGCGTGTGAGAAGATTGTTCCCCAAGGCATATTTTTAGCAACTTTCCACATTTGCCGCTTTCTAAATTGGGATTCCTTGGTCCCCAATCCAAAGAGAAGGATAAGAGAGGTGATTGGTGATCAAATCAAAGAGTGGAGTGTGAGGGGGACGAGTGGCACACACACAACAAACCCAATTTCACTCTCAAAGGCTCAAGGAAGGCTTGGAGAGCAAGAAAAAGAAGGAAGAAGGAAGAGAAGGAGAGGTCGGTGGAGAAGAGAGGAGGATTTGTGAATTTTGTACTTTGTTTTGCTTTGATCTAGTAGAATTGAACTTGGATTTTGTAGACACTTTGAGTTTGAATGCAATTGGAGTTTGATTGGATGTTGATGATTGAGTTTTGCTTGATTTCCATTTTGATTATGCTTTTCTCTTACCATATGGAGTAGATTCCCCCTAGCTAGATTTGGGTAGAAAACCCCAATTCCATAGCCTTGAGTGCTTGAATTGTGAATCCTCTCTACATTGAGCTTCAATTCTCTTGTGAAAGCAAGGGATCTAGAGCTTGTGTTTGGTAAGAGTAAGCGAAAGTGGTCTCGATCCCATCACAAGTCTCTAGCATCGAAGGTGACGCGAAAGCTCCCTTGGGTCGAGGTGTAGATTGGAGGGATTTGAGGCGATCAACCTCGATCTCACTAGAATCAAACACTTATTGGTTGAATTGAGGTAGAATATCCAAGTCTAGTTGGGGGAGGAACCCAAAAACCCAAGACCGATCTACTATTTTGCTTAGACCGAGTTACCCAGAACGTCGGGCCCGACTTGCATCACGTCGGTCCCGTGCAACTCAACCTCGATCCTACCTCGGACCGAAGTGACCCTGTGTCGGTCCGAGGAGATCTCTCTTGTTTTCCTTCGTTTGTCTTTATTTTCTCCTCTTTTTAGTCTTTTCGGGTACTCTCGACGCACGAACTCCCGTGTGTTCGACACCCTACCTCTTTACTACAAGTGAGGTTCGGTTTTTATAAATTTAAATTGTGAGACCCTCCGATCCCGGACCGATCAGAATTTTGGCGCCGTTGCCGGGGAGTTCTACTTGTTCGAGGTACCCTCTTTGTTGAGCCTTTGCTTTTTGGTAGTGATTTGGGTGAGGGACTAGCCCAAACCCCTTGTTTGTTTTGATTTGGTTTTTGTTTTTGTCTTTGGTTGTAGGTGCATGCGAGCTAGTTCCGTCCGAGGAACCCTTGAGCTCGACTTTGTGTGTGACCCGGAGAGTATTCTAAGGCAAGCCCGAAAGAAGAAGAGGATGGCGGACCAAGCCCGAGATGAGGAGTTTGAGAGGATGAGAGCCGACATGGCTCGAATGCAAATTGAGATGGCAAATCGAGATGCCGAGGCCCGTAGAGAGAGGGAGCAAAGAATAAGGTTGGAGGCCCAAATCAACACTCAACCCCGGAATGCTAGACAATACATGCATCCGGAGTTGAAGGTCCCGAAGCCGGCCATCGTCTTGCCGGAGGTGTCAAGGAATTTTGAGATAAAAACTCAATTTATCTCACTCATCAAGAGAGAGCAATTCCAAGGGAGGCCGAATGAGTGTCCGATCGAGCATGTGAAGCAATTCAAGGACCTTTGTGAGACCATGTCCACGGATGATGAGACACTTGAGTACGTGCTACTCAAAGCCTTCAAGTGGTCTTTGGGAGGCAAGGCTTTGCATTGGTTGGAGAGTCAAGCACCTCGATCCATCACATCATGGAGGGCCCTTAATGAAGCGTTCTTGATGAAATTCTTCCCGCCCACCAAGACGACAGAGCTTAGAAGGAAGATTGCTAGTTTCCAACAAGGAGCTCATGAGCCACTTTTTGAGGCATGGGACCGGTTCAAGGAGATGTTGAGAGCATGTCCGACACATGGTCAACAACCTTATGTCCTTCAAGACATATTCTTCCAAGGGATCAACACTGCCACAAAGGACAAATTGAACCTCCATACCGATTGTGGGTTCATTGACTTGCCGCCGGAGCAAGCATGGGAGTTGTTGGACAAACTCTCGGATTATGAGGCGATGTATGGTACTAGCAATGTGAGCAAGGAAGCTAGAGTCCATGGAGAAGGTCCAAAGAAGCTCTACGATCCCAAAAGTGAAGAGGTGGACAAAGATGTGAAGATCCAATTCTTGGAGGATGAATTGAACAAAATGAGGAGGAAGATGAGTTATGCCCAACAAACCACAAGAGCATGTGAAGAGTGTGGTTCTTTGAAGCATGGAGCACAAGAATGCCCAAATGAGCGCCAAGTCCGATTGGCGGAACAAATTGAGGAGGCTCATTATGTCCAAAGAAATTTCGGAGGAAGATCCAATTTCAACAATGGAGGAAGGTGGAATCAGGGGCAAGCTAGTGGCTACAACAACAACTTCAACAACAACGAGCCAAGAGCCCAACAACCACCATACCGACCTCCCGGTTTCTATGAGCAAGCACCACCATGGGCTCAAGATTTGAAAAATCAAGTCACCAACATGGAGAGGAAATTTGATGATCAATTCAAGGAGTTAGGTGTTTGGAGAAGGCAAGTGGACAACCAATTTGTTCACATGGCGAATCAACTTCCAAGAGAGGAAGGGAGACTCCCGGGCCGACCCGAGGAGAATCCCCGTGCCCCACAACAACAAAACGAAGTTCGTTCCATAGGATTAAGGAGTGGACGGAGTTTGCCCGAGCCACAAGTTCCAAGAACAAGAGAAGAGAGTCGGACCGAGGTTCCCAGCACCTCGGGCCCGACGTGCCCAAATATCGATCCTATAGACGGAGGAAGTCCCCTGGAGTGGACCGAGGTTGAACCCAACTCGGGCCCGACTTGCCCAGAAGTCGGCCCGACGTGCCCGGATGATCTTTGCCCTGGGACCGATGTCCCTGAAGTCGGTCCCGAGGTACTTCCAACGTCGGTCCAAGGTGGAAATGTTGAGAAAGATCGATCCAAGGAGGATCCAAGCAAGAAGCAAGGTGGCACTAGTCTTCCATATCCTATGAAGAAGCCCAAGGAGATTGTTGAGGGCAAGTTCAAGCGGTTCTTAAAGCTTTTGCAAGGCTTGAACATCACCATTCCTTTCACCGATGCTCTAAGTGAGATGCCATCTTATGCTAAGTTTTTGAAAGAAATCTTGAGCAAGAATAGGTCAATTGTTGAGATGCAAGACGAGGTGAAGATATTGGAGTTACCTCAAAAGCTTGGTGACCCCGGAAGATTTGCCATCACCGTAGGGATTGGTTCTCAAAAATTCAAAGCTCTTTGTGATCTAGGAGCAAGTATTTCGGTTATGCCCATGAGCATATGGAGAAGGGCTAACCTTGGAGATATGGAACCGGTTGATATGAGTCTCACCATGGTCGATGGTTCTTCAACAAAGGCCACCGGAATTCTTGATGACGTCCCGGTTAGAGTGGGAAGATATTTTGTGGCCGATGATTTTGTGATCTTAGACATGAAAGAGGATCCGATGGTGCCCATTATTCTCGGGAGGCCGTTTCTAGCCACGGCGGGTGCCAAGTTTGACGTGAGGAATGGGAAGGTCACTTTCGAGATTGGAGAGGAGAAAGTGGGGTTCCATTTCAGCAAAGCCCTTAATGAACCGGACGCACTAGCGATTTTGAAACTAGAGGAAAATGCCAAGTGCAAGAAGGAGAAGTTGGAGTCCACAAGAGAGGAAGCACCATTGAGAGACCATGACATGGTCGATATTCAAATCCATGATGAGACAAGAGATGGAGATAGCCCACCAAATCATGAAGAGTATCCTAATCTATATCCTTTTGATGTGGGAGATTCTTTCATGTGCTTAGATGATTTGAAAGAGGATTTAGGAGATGATTATCTTTGCTTAGATGATTTGCAAGATGATTTGAGTTATGATGTCATTGAGTCTCCTAGAAATTCTTTAGACTTTTGTGGTGTAGGTGATAAGATGCAAGATGAGAAGATGCAAGGGATGCCAACCTACACTTTGGAGGATGATGGAGATTTTGGATGCCACACTTTCATCAAACACAAATGGTGGCATTTTGGCTACGAGGATTGTGGAGATGTCCATGGCAAGGAGGATCAATTCACCATTTTTCACCCTCCTTGAAGGGTAGAGGTTAGACGTCAAGCTAATGACGTTAAAGAAGCGCTCCTCGGGAGGCAACCCGGGTTTGGTAGATTCATTTTCGTAGTTTCTAGCTTGTTCCTTTTTGTCTTAGTTTAGATTAGTCCTAATCTCTTCTCTAGCTTGTATTTTGTGGAAATATGTGTTGTGTGAGCTTCATCAGCATGTGTGGTATTTGTGGAAATGATGCAAGAACTTGTGGATAGAAGTAACCAAGGTGCGGAAATTTTAGGAACCAAAATCGGGTGGGACCGAGGTACCCAGTACCTCGGGCCCGAGGTGCCCGACGTCGGTCCAAGTATGCCGACCCATGTTGGACCTTGACCTTGTGGAAATTCCTACTATACCCTCTTAACCCACCTTTGTCTTCTTCCCCATTTAAGAGCCTTTTCCCTTACCTAACATCACCATCCCCATAACTACTTTCCCAAAATACCCAATTCTCTCTCAAAATCCCAAAATCGATCCTTCCCCCCCACCATTGTCGATCCTCAAGCAACCTCACCACAAGATCTCGATCCATCCCCTAGCATACCCAAACATTGAACCAAAAGCCAAAAATCCCACCCAAATCCCATAGATCTACGTCCTTCTTCTAGATCTAGAAGAGGAAATTTGAGTTCTAAAAGTTGCTTGCTAGAAGTTCTTAGTTTCTTCATATTTGGTATGTAAATCTCAATCTCTACTTGATTCTTTGTGAATTTCATGCTTTCATTGCTAGATTTGAGATATGCCATGATTGAGTGAGCTTGAACTTTGAGCATCCATGGTGATTTGCATGCATTGTGAAATTTGTGCTTAATTGTTGCTAAATCCCACTTAGAACTTCGATTGATGTTGATTGATGGTAGAATTTGGATTTTAGGGGCATGGTTATGAGTTTTGTGGATAGATCTAGGAAGAGAAGTCGGAATAGATTCGGTCCGAGGTACCCAGTAACTCGGGACCAATGTTCGAAGTCGGTCCAGTGACTCGGACCGAGGTCCCCAACCTCGGGCCCGTTGTTGTTCGCATATCGGTCCGATGTTTTTCGAGCTTCTTTTGTGTGATTTTAAGATTTCTTGCTCTTGAATGTTGGTTATAGCATGCTATTCATGATATGATTTGAGGCTTGACCATTGATATGAGAATCTTACTTCATGCATGATTGAATTTTGTGGATTGAGTGTGTTAAGTTCAAGTATGGGGTTATCTCTTTGCATGATAAGTTGTTTGTGATGGAAGCTTGTGTTTTTGTGGATTGTATGGATTTTATCTTGTAGTTCTTTGGTTTTGATTGTGTGTAGGTATCATGTCTACCCGAGCATCTTCTTCTAGGATGGAGAAAGCCACTAAGAAGTCCAAGAAGTCGTCCAAGAGAGTCCAAAGAATGGATGATGTGCGTATTGAGGATGAGGATGATGCTAGAGAGTATGAGCGTCTCATGGGTTTAGCTCACCACACTCGGTGGTTAGATTGGGAGTCAATTCAAAAGATGAACATGGATGAAGCTCTTGCTCGGTGCTATAATCACATTGGGCTCAATGTTTTGCTAAGGTGGAACAACACTCATTTCCCTGCCTTGACGTCTGAGTTCATGGCGACATTCAAGTGTACGTATGAGGGACCCGAGAGTGAAGGCATGATTTCCTTCCAAATGGGCAACGAATTGCAAGAGCTCTCTCTCCGGAACTTGGCCACCTACTTCGGGTTCCCATTTACGAGAGAGGAGGCTTATGTTGACAATGAGAAGGTTGATTACCTTTGGAAGTTTTTGGCCGGGAAGAGCGAGATGAGGAAAGGAGCATCAACGAATGAGATTGCAAGCCCGCTCTTCCGAGTCATGATCCGAGCCTTGGGATGTTTTATCTTTGCAAGGCATGAATTGAGTAAACTAATGAAGGAGGAGGCCATGATTCTCTATGAGATGTTGTTTGAGAATGAGAAGCCGATGAACCTCACATGGGAATGGGTGAAGATGGTGAGGGACTTTCAAAGTTCTTCATGGATCTATTTCGGAGGTATGATTGCCCGGTTAGCTCACCGTCTTGAGGTGGACTTGTCTACGTACACACCGGCCCCAAATGGCGTGGAGTTCATGGACTTGAAGTACTTCAAGAAGGCCAACATTATCAAGGAGAAACTAGTGACCGGCGCCTCTACTTACCTAGCCCCACACTCCAACTTCAACAACGTGCATGTTCCTTTGGAGTCTCGACTCTTCGACCTCACTTCTTACTACAATTGGTATCAAGTATGGGCGGGGAACGTCAATCCTTATGGAGAGCCGGAGGGGACACTTGAGGTTAGGAGACGGGCACAACACATCCGTTTCACTACACCTCAAGCATCCCCGGACACCGAAGAGGAAGAGCCCAACCGTTATGAGTTTGTGAGGAGAGACGACATGGAGGTGGACGCGCCGGGAGGTGAAGAAGAAGAAGAAAAAGGAGGTTACCAACATTTGCTCACCGACCACGCCCCAACTCTCTTGGACCGAGGAGCATCCTACGTCGGGCCCGATGTCCATCAACGTCGGTCCGACGTGTTCTTGCCCGAACCGGTCCCTAGTCACTTCGAGCGGGGTGAGGGAAGTGGAGCACATCAAGTACCACCTAGCTATGGAGGATATGAGGGGTGTGCCCAATGGTACGGCCCCGGAATGGTGTTCCCCGAGCCTAACCAATCGGTGGACATGAATTTCTTGGCAAACCAATTGTCGCATCTCCAACTTCAACAACAATCAATGCTCCAAGAAGCGCACCAACTCAACTTCCAACAACAACAACTTTTCCAACACCAAGAGAACTTCCAAGTACGATTTGATGAGGTGAACCGCAACATCGCCTACACGAGACGTGAGGTGGAGGACTTGAGGGCGTCCGAGGATCAAAGGTGGACCATGCAAGCAAGTTTCAACGAGTGGATGTCCGGGAATTTCTCATCCCGTGAAGACCAATGGACACCTCCCGCGCCACCAGTACAACCGCCAAGCCAAGATCCCTTCAACGATCAAGTGTATGAGCGAGAGCGGCACGCCCGGATTCAAAGGAGACAACGCCGTGGCCACCCTCCAAACTAAGCCTCAAAAATGCCATTCAAGAATAAGGAATTGTGAGCTTTCTCTACTCTTCTCTTTACTTTTGAGTGTTGATTTCTTTTGATGGGGACATCAAAATTTTAAGTATGGGGTGGGTTAGTTGCTCATTAGTTCCATGTGTAGGTTGTTTGTTTGTTTCTTGTTTAAGGGATGTTTCATTTTGGATTGTGGCATGACATGTATGAGAATGATGATCGATTTTATGGCATGAATGGATGAGTTTGTTTTTGGTTTGAGAAATTTTTGCAAAAATCCTAAAAATTTGAAAATTTTTGGTAAAAAGCAACAAAAAGATTTTGTTTTTGGACTAGGAATTCCCATCTTAGATGTTCATATGAAGGCTAATGATGATGTGAGCATGTAAAATCCTTTGCATATTTTTGGATAGTTTAGCCTCTAAATGGATGTTGTTTTTGATGTGATATAATGTCTTGCATGTTTTTATTGAGCACATGAGTTCTTGGATGAGGTTTTGATGCAACTAAGCTAGAGTGAACCTTGTGAGATGATTTTTGGCCATTTTAGGGATGCTTGTTCATATTTGCATATCCCTCATTTTCTTGTGTGATTAGCTCATGCATGCTTAGTAAAACTTGCTATTGACGTGTTTATCTATTTTCCAAGACCAATATGAGAATTGTTCAATGCTTTGTCACATTGATTTGAACTTTGTTTCATTTAGTCACAAAATCTTCCATATCCTACCTTGAAGATAAACCGTTGTTTGTAGCCCCGTTTTAGCCTTAGACCTTTGTTTGAAACTCCTCAAAAATATGATTCCTAGCCTATATGACTTGACCCTTATGGGATTGGACTTTAGTGAGAGGTTTGGAAGAATATTTGGAGAGTTGAGATTCTCTTTGGTGAAGGGCGAAGAATGGAGTTATAAACCAAGTGGGTAGTGCATCTTTGAAGTGAAAAAAAAGGAAAGAAAAGTTGGAAAAAGTAGTGGATTGAAAGCAAAGTGCTTAAGTGAAAGAAAAGGGCACCGACCGAGTTAAAGTGCACATCGGGCCCGAGTTGTTAGTGCAAGTCGATCCTAGTGGAAAAAGTGTGAAAAATCCAACAAAACGTTTAGTGCAAAGATGAAGTGGAATGTTTTGGTGAAAAGTGGGTTGAAAGAGAAAGAAAAGAAGAAAAATTCAAATCTTTTGGATGAGAGTGAAAGTTGAAAGTGGAATGATTTGGTGAGTTTGGTGAGAGACTAGAAAGTTCAATCCCCATTATAAGCACCACAAGACCAAAATGATTCCCACCTTGAGAAACACCAAAAGCCCCGTTACAACCCGGCCGAATGGAACCTCTTTGAGGACCTCCATTGAGCCAAGTTCATATTCCTTGTGTGCATTGTAATAGGCATCTCTAGGTGGAGGAATTGGTGATATTAGCTTCAATGGTAAAGTCTTTACTTGCATGTTTATCGAGTTTGAGTGTTCATTGCTAAGCCTAAACACATAATAAGTGATACACATTTCCATATCCTTAAAGTGAGGCTTTGTTGCATTAGACTTTATTCCTTGAACACTTGATCATGTGTGATGACGTAATCTTGCTAGCATATCTATCACTTGTGCTTACTTGTGTTTTCATAAGAGGCTTTACTTGAAGATTGTTCTTCGGTCTTGCTTACTTTGTTATTGCTTGAGGACAAGCAAGTTTAAGTATGGGGTATTCTGATGTCTCTCATTTTGGAGGTGTTTTAGTAGTTGATTTCCCTTGTAAATATGTGTTTTTCATTCCTTTCTTTGTTAGATTTGTTTCCCTTTTAGCTTAGTTCCCGGTTTTCTTCAAGAGTCGGAAACTATGCGAGTTTGTTTGTTTTTGTAGGTAAAATGGCAAGAATGAGGATGATTTCGAGGAGCTAAGGAAGGAGCCAAGTCAAGGAGTGCAAGAGCCAAGCTAAGAACGAAGTGGAACCAAAGGAAACCAAGGAAGAAGGCAAGGATTGAAGCCCAGGACCGAGATACACCAAGTCGGGCCCGAGATCGAGCGTCCAGTGAAAGGGACCGACGTTCCCAACGTCGGGCCCGAGGTCACCCCGTGTCGGTCCAAGTCGGCGTGTGAGAAGATTGTTCCCCAAGGCATATTTTTAGCAACTTTCCACATTTGCCCCTTTCTAAATTGGGATTCCTTGGTCCCCAACCCAAAGAGAAGGATAAGAGAGGTGATTGGTGATCAAATCAAAGAGTGGAGTATGAGGGGGACGAGTGGCACACACACACCAAACCCCATTTCACTCTCAAAGGCTCAAGGAAGGCTTGGAGAGCAAGGAGAAGAAGGAAGAAGGAAGAGAAGGAGAGGTCGGTGGAGAAGAGAGGAGGATTTGTGAGTTTTGTACTTTGTTATCTTTGATCTAGTAGAATTGAACTTGGATTTTGTAGACACTTTGAGTTTGAATGCAATTGGAGTTTGATTGGATGTTGATGATTGAGTTTTGCTTGATTTCCATTTTGATTATGCTTTTCTCTTACCATATGGAGTAGATTCCATAGTCTTGGGCTATGGGGGAATCCCCCTAGGTAGATTTGGGTAGAAAACCCCAATTCCATAGCCTTGAGTGCTTGAATTGTGAATCCTCTCTACATTGAGCTTCAATTCTCTTGTGAAAGCAAGGGATCTAGAGCTTGTGTTTGGTAAGAGTAAGCAAAAGTGGTCTCGATCCCATCACAAGTCTCTAGCATCGAAGGTGACGCGAAAGCTCCCTTGGGTCGAGGTGTAGATTGGAGGAATTTGAGGCGATCAACCTCGATCTCACTAGAATCAAACACTTATTGGTTGAATTGAGGTAGAATATCCAAGTCTAGTTGGGGGAGGAACCCAAAAACCCAAGACCGATCTACTATTTTGCTTAGACCGAGTTACCCAGAACGTCGGGCCTGACTTGCATCACGTCGGTCCCGTGCAACTCAACCTCGATCCTACCTCGGACCGAAGTGACCCTGTGTCGGTCCGAGGAGATCTCTCTTGTTTTCCTTCGTTTGTCTTTATTTTCTCCTCTTTTTAGTCTTTTCGGGTACTCTCGACGCACGAACTCCCGTGTGTTCGACACCCTACCTCTTTACTACAAGTGAGGTTCGGTTTTTATAAATTTAAATTGTGAGACCCTCCGATCCCGGACCGATCAGTAAGTGAGTGTTACGGGAAACCCCACGGGAACCTCCGACGTAGCTAGCATACGCAGGAGTCCGCTAGTATGATGAACTAACGTTGCGCATATTTTTTTGTGCAAGACTCTTCTAATGCAAAAACTAATAGCAAAAATAAACATGAATGACATGATCCTAATAATTAAGCTAATGAAAAAAGAACAATCTAGGGGCCTCATCAAAACCACATGGGAAAAAGAGTGCCCTGTCCTACATGAATCCTAGTCCCGGGAACCCCGCGCCTAAGGGTCCGGGCACTTGCGATCGTGCTCGCTCAGGCCACGGCTGTGGCGGCGATTTATCCTCTTCAAAGCGAAGCGCCTACTTATCCTCTTCAAGACGAAGTGCCCCTGCCACGATCTCGCGCCCGCGGAATGAGCGACGCGCCCGCGGTTTTGCCCCAGAAAGGGGGTTCTACGCTTTGGACCGAAATCGCGGTCGCGGCCTGTGGACCCGCGGTCGCGACTTGGTGACCCGCGGTCGCGGTGCGTCGAGCCGTGGGTGTGGTTTTGATCCCGCGGGCGTGGCTGTTCGGCCCGTCGCCTTTCCTTGATTCGCCTTTGCGCTTGCACCTGGAAGCCCTTGACCCGCTTGCTCCTTTGGTCCCATGATAAGCGTTCTTTCATCATGGGGCTCTCACGCTCGGGTGGGGCCTGAGGCGAGGAAGGCGACTTCCTTCTAGCCTCGCGATCAGCTTCTTCTAAGTGCACATGTCGACAGACGCACTCTCGCAGTCCATCGATGGTGGAAGGAGGATAGAGTATCAACTCCTCCCTCAACTTGCTTCCGAGGGGGAGAGCTCTTTTGAAAGCGGCCAGTGCGACTTTCTCACCGCATCCCCCAACCTCGGCATAGCATTCCATGAAATGATTCGAGAAGCTGCGCAAGATCTCGTCTTGATTCATCTCGAGATCAAAGAGCGTGTCAAGGGACGCTGCATCTCGGCAATTAGTGACGTAATTCTTGACGAACAAAGTGGCAAGTTGTCTCCATGATCGTATTGATCCGGGTTCTAAGCTTTGGAACCACTTGAGAGATCCCTAGGTGAGGCTGCTTGGAAACATCTTGCACATAACAGCCTCTTCGGACACCCACAACGTCATCTTGTATGAAAACAAGGCTATGTGGCTTATGGGGTCCGAATGTCCATCGTAAAGATCAAAGGTTGGTGGAGAGAATTCCGCCGGGGGCTTGGCTCGCAAGATCTCTTCGCTGCATGGTGTCGATGTCACCATTGCCAACTTGCGCTCGGCCTGCTCCTGCGCTGATTGCAAGGTTCCTCTTTGCGATTTTAAGAGTTCGAGTAACCTCTTCTCAGCGCGCGTAAAAGCCCGATCCTCTCCCTCATGCTCACCCTACTGCCCCAATCATGAGTCGAATTAGGGTTTTCGGGGGAGCCATGGCTTTCGTCTTTAGGTTCGTCGGAACCCTCGCGCCGCTCGCTCAAACCGCGGGCGCGGGTGCTGGGACCGCGGTCGCGGTGTCTCGGACCGCGGTCGCGGGTCGTCAGACTGCGGTCGCGGTTGCCGCCCCGGCAATTTCAACAATCGCTGGGGTCCGCTGATTCCTCCGAGATCGAATCCTCGGGTCGAGGGTGGCTCGCAGCCCGCGATCTCTTGGATGAGGATGGCTCGCTGATGTCGTACTTTTTAGTTAGTTTTCTTAGGTTGTTTTCTCCTTTGTTTTGCACGTTTTCCTATGTGTTTGTGTGCTTTGCATAAGATTTCACCTCTCTTTCGAGAGTTGGAGTCGTTTGTGTGTTGCTTCATGTTGTGTAGGTGTTTGGAGCCGTTTGGAGGAATTTTTCTTGCATTTTCGGAGCTTTCTAGGAACCGTTAGTTCTCAAGAGTCAAGGCGTCAAAGAGTCAAGATCCAAAGTCGCAACCAAGTGAGCCTCAAAGGAGTCAAGAACTCAAGGAATCCAAGGAGAAAGAGTGGAGAAACGCCATGCAAAAGCCCAACCATTTGAAGCAAGACCGAAGCAAACCGAGAAAAGATCATGTTCTGCTATAGGTCGGCACCGACCCCCATATGGTCGGCCGCGACCCCTCTCAGCACCCGAAGAAAATCTGTGCGCTGCAAGTAACGCTTTTGGGCGGGATTTTCGAAACCCGAAAAAGCAGGCGGCTGTGGCAGAGTTGTAGCAGACTTGTGGCAGGGAGGAAGCTTCCTTCTCTTTGCTTTTGTGGGCTTCTTCATAAGACCCATTTTGTCTCACTTTCGAGGTAGCTTTTCCAAGAGGGAAAAGGCTCAAGGGAGAGGGAAGAGAGAGTGTTGGCTGAGGGTAGGAGAAGAAGAAGAACGTGAAGAAGAAGAGGAAGAGTGTGGGTTTGAGAGAGAGATTGCTTGTAAGGAGAGGTGGTAGAGAAGATGCTTGTTCTAGTTGTTAGGAAGAAGAAGAAGAAGACATTGGTGTGAAGAACCTTGTGGGTTTCCTTTAGTTTGTAAGTTGGATCTTTGATTTATTGAAGTTGTTTGTTTGCGATGATGATTTCCTCTTCCCTTTTCTTGTTTATGTGCTTGATTATGTGTGAGTAGTTAGCTTGCTAGGGTTGGGGTGAAACCCACCATGGAAGTGCATTCATGACCTTGATGTTTGGATCTATGCTTAACTTGAAATCTCTGCCCATTAATCCCTCTTGTGTGCTTAAAACCCTTGAAGAAGGGGGAATGTTCTTGTTTGCTGCCTAATTGAGAGGTTTGGTTGTGAATGTGGACTATCCGGGTTAGATGAAAGTCGAACCCCCCGAAGAACAAGTTGGATTGCATGTTAACCCTTTCATGTAAATGGAGGCTCTTGATGTGTTCTTTTGTGATGGAAGTCACCCATGAGATTTAGAGTTAAGTTGATCCATTATCATTGTCTGAATGTATGCTTGTGGTGTGGTGGATCCCCTCCCCTAGTTGTTTTTCCTTGATTTTACAAAACCAATCTTCGTGCCCAGAAAAAGGTCGGCCGCGACCAGTTGCAGGGTCGGCCGCGACCTCCTCTGTAGTATTTCCCGTGTGTTTTGTTGTGTTCTCATTGTTCTAAAAAACGCTAGGCGGAAGCTGGGCGGTGGGATGGGGCCTAGCGCCTAGGCGGCTAGGCGGGGGCCTAGGAGGAGCCTAGACGGATTTGTAAATTATAGGAAATATAAGATTATTATTCTTATTTGGTGAGAATATAAAAAAAAGTAACAATCTCGTCTTAATATTTATGTATAAATTGGTACCTAGAGCCCCGTCTAGCCTCAACTTAAACCCGTCCAACCTGCCTAGGAGACGGCCTAGCCCGCCTAGACCACCTAACTAACTAGCCCAGCCGCCTAGGCACCCGCTTAGACTACTTAGGTGCCCGCCTACATCGCCTAGGTGCCCGCCTAGACCACCTAAGACCATCTACAACGGTTACTATTCAAGGTGGATCTTGTATAAAAATAATATAAACAATTAAAAGTGGGGATGTCCCGAGGAAATGGGGTGCAAATTTTGCTCTCCGTATGTGTCAGTATGCACCCGGTGCATTACGCGTGTACGCGCGTGTTCTATATCAAAACGCGTCATTTTGATACGAAACTGAACAAAACATGGCTTGTTGAGGGGAAAAAGGAAGGATATGGAGGTCCACGTGTCGCGTTCTGAAAGGCCCGTTTCTGGCTAACAAGAGCGCGACATGTGGCGTTTGGCTAATTCAACTAGCCCAGCCGCCTAGGCACCCGCTTAGACTACTTAGGTGCCCGCCTACATCGCCTAGGTTTTTTAAATTTTGGGAATTTTTTCTTATTCAAAAAAAAAAAAACTTATACCAAAATTCATAATGTTTTTTTCTCTACCCATAGGTACCCATATTGTATATGTTTAGTTAAATGTAAATTTAATTGTACATAATTGTGTTGTACGGTGCGGAAATTGGGTTATACGTTATGGAAAATGGACGTTTTAAGCCGGAATAAATATTATTATACCATTCCGAGTAAGGAATTTGCTCACGAGTAAAACTCTATTGTTTCGTCGTGACCTAATGTGTTTTTCAAGCGTTTAAGGGCTCACAACTTCACAACAATAATAATTAATTATATAATTTTTATTACAAAAATAATATATGTGTAATTATATATGGAGAGAAAAAAATATTAAAAATGGAAAAAGTATGAATTATTGGGTGCATGGATGTGAGTAAAAATTGAAATGAGGTGCATAAATGATGTGGCAGAGAGAGAAATTGAAAAAGTGAGGGTGTATTGTACTGTAGCGGGAGCATGGTTGCGGATGGTCTAAGTAACTAGCCCAGCCGCCTAGACCTCCTAGGTGCCTGCCTACATTGCCTAGGTGCCCGCCTACACCGTCTAGGCGCCGCCTAAATCACCTAGGTGCTCGCTTAGCTCACTTAACCGCCCAGCCAACCGCCTAGGGCCTAGTCGGGACGGTGGGGCACCGCCTAGCGCCTAGGCGGGGCCTAGACGGACGCCTAGACCGATTTTTAGAACACTGTGTGTTCTGTTGAAGGTCGGCATCGACCTATTCTTGAGACGTGTGCTTTGCGTTTGTTTACTCGTTTTGCTTTGTTTTGTTTTGCTTTGCTTTCGTAGTTTGATAGACTATAGATCTACTAACTCCCGTGGACGATCCTGACTTCGCTATACTCAGCGGGGTCTTGACAAATTTATTTGTTCGAGACTCTCTCAACAAATTGGCGCCGTTGCCGGGGAGTTACTTTAGTTTCCAAGTCTAGCTTTCTTTTGGGTGAGGGACTAGCCCGAACCCCTACTTTGTTACTAATTCGTTTCTCTAGTGTTTTGTACGCAGGTGTATGCCCTCTAGTTCTCAAAGGGCAATTGACCATTTCCCCTTTGATCCCGAAATAGAGAGAATTCTTCGTCGAAGACTAAGAGAACGAAAAGCAATGGCCGACGCTGAGGCTCTTGCTCATCAAATGGCCGAACTTCGAGCTCAAATGGAGCAATTGAAAATGGAGCGAGATGCTCAAGCCGCAGCTGCGTGGCAAGAAAGAGAGGAGGCCGCCCACCTCCGAGAACAACTTGATGCTATTCCGAGGAACGCTAAGCAATACATGCATCCTGAGCTTAGAGTTCCCGAGTCCGCTATTGTACTCCCGGTGATTGAGCGCGCTTTTGAGATCAAGTCCCACTTCATCACTCTCATCAAAAGATCTCAATATGAAGGCAAGCCCACCGAATGCCCCATGGAGCACATCAAGAACTTCACCGATCTTTGTGACACTATCGCCGCCGATGGTGTCTCACTTGAGTATGTTCTCCTCAAGGCATTCAAGTGGTCTTTATGTGGGAAAGCTCTTCATTGGCTCGAAAGTTTGCCCGCTAGGTCCATCACTACGTGGAAAGCTTTGCACGACTTGTTCATGACAAAGTTCTTTCCACCGGCCAAAACCACCGAGCTAAGGAAGCGCATCACCTCCTACCATCAACTTCCCAACGAGACATTTGTTGAAACTTGGGAGAGATTCAAGGAGCTTCTTCGGCAATGTCCAACCCATGGACAACCTCCTTATGTCCTTCAAGAGATATTCTTTCAAGGGATAAATGCCGCAACAAAAGATCGCATCAACCTCTCCACGAATTGCGGTTTTATTGAGATGGATCCCGACGAGGCGTGGGATCTCATGGACAAATTCACCAATTATGATGCCATGTATGGGACCCAACAAGCCGTCCGGATTCAACCAAAGAAGCTCTATGACCCCCATAGTGAGCCAATTGATCAAGATGTGAAGTTCCAATTTATGCAAGATGAGATCAACAAGCTCAAGAAGCAAGTGAGCTACTTCAAGTCCGCCGGCCCACCTTGTCAAGAGTGCGGTTCTCAATCTCACACCGCCGCCTCTTGTACTAATGTGGAGCAAGTCCGGGTCGCCGAGGCTTATGCGGAGGCGAACTATATGAGAGGACCCTACCGAGGCCAAAACAATGTGTATGCGGGGAGGAGCAACAACTATCCTCAATGGAATAACCATGGCCAAGGTCAAGGTTATCCACCTCCCCCGCAAGAACAAAGGGGCCCTCCTTATAGAGCTCCCGGTTATCAAACGGAGCCATCATGGGTCCAAGAGTTACAAGAAGGATTGATGCAAGGGGTAAGAACCGAGCTCACCACTCAGTTGAAAGGTGTCCATACGAGATTGGGAGATCTTGACACATGGAGAAAGAACGTTGACTCCCAACTCGGTGATCTCGCGGCTCAAATCCCAAGACCTCAAGGGCGCTTACCGGGCCACCCCGATGAGAACCCAAGAGGACATATTGCCGCCGTTCACCTAAGGAGCGGGAAGAAGTTGCCGGACCGAGTAGCAAGTGAAGAAACGGCGAAAAAAGAGGACGAAACCCCTCTGGAACAGGTCGTGGCCGACCCTCCCTTGGTCTCCACCGACCCTGTCCCTGCTACAGAGGAGGTCGCAGCCGACCACCCCCAGGTCGTTGCCGACCCTCCTCTGAGAGCCCCTAAATCCGTCCCATCTCCTCCGACAACGAAGGTGCTTCCCTACCCGTCCAAAAAAGCTAATGATTTCACGGAGGGAAAGTTCAAACGCTTTGTGAAGGTTCTCCAAGGCCTCAACATCACCATTCCCTTTGCCGAAGCGTTGAACGAGATGCCCGCCTACACCAAGTTTCTCAAGGAAATCTTGTCCAAGAAGCGGTCAATGTCCGAATTGACCAATGATGTGCGTTCCATTGAGCCCCCGGAAAAACTTGGTGATCCGGGTAAGTTTGCTATTACCATTGGCATTGGTGCTCACCGATTCAAAGCCTTATGTGACCTTGGTGCAAGTGCTAGTCTCCTCCCTCTTTCTATATGGTCCAAGACCAACATGGGTCCTTTGGTCCCGGTAAACATGAGGCTCTATATGGCGGATGGCTCTTGCGTGCAACCCACCGGCATTGTCGATGGCTTTCCTATCCAAGTCGGCAAGTTCTTTGTGCCCAACGACTTTATTGTGATGGAAATGCCGGAGGATCTTGTCGTCCCGATCATCCTTGGACGGCCATTCCTTGCCACCGCCGGTGCCATGATTGATGTGAAGAAAGGTCTCCTCACGTTTGAGATCGGAGAAGAAGTGGTAGAATTCCGATTCAACCCTACCATGAAGGAGACCGGTGAATTTATGGAGGTCAAGGCGTTGCTCGGAGAGTACCCAAGTGACGATGAAGAGGAAGAAGCGGACCTCCCCTGTTGTAGGTCGGAGCCGACCTCACCTAGGTCGCCCGCGACCTCCGACAGGATCTCGCCAACATGCTTGATTGAAGATGAAGATGGCGAAGCGAAGGAGTTTCTGAAGGCGGATGAAGACGATGACATTATTACACCACCCCCGCCTACTCCGGAGCTTAAGACTCTCCCCGAGTCTTTGAGGTATGAGTTTCTTGGCCCAAATTCCACTTTTCCGGTTATTGTCAATGCAAATCTAAGTGCGGAAGAAGTTGGAAAGTTGCTTGATGTCCTTAGGACTCATAGGAAAGCCATTGGGTACTCGCTTGAGGACTTGAGTGGACTTTCACCTTCCTTGTGCATGCATCGAATTTTTCTTGAGGAAGGCCATAGGCCAACCATTGAGCATCAACGACGCCTTAATCCAAACATGAAGGAAGTGGTGAAAAAGGAAATCTTGAGGATGCTTGATGCGGGAATCATATTCCCGATTTCGAATAGCAAGTGGGTGAGCCCGGTTCATGTGGTGCCCAAGAAGAGTGGTCTCACTGTGGTGGAGAATGAGAAGGGCGAATTGATTCCTACTAGGACTACTACTAGTTGGCGCATGTGCATTGATTATAGGAAACTCAATAGTGCCACTAGGAAGGATCATTTTCCTTTGCCCTTTATTGACCAAGTGCTAGAGAGATTAGCTCTTCATGACTACTTTTGTTATCTCGATGGCTATAGTGGTTTTTGGCAGGTTCCGATATACCCCGATGACCAAGAGAAGACAACTTTCACATGCCCTTATGGAACGTTTGCTTATAGGAGAATGCCATTCGGACTGTGCAATGCACCCGCCACCTTCCAAAGATGTATGATGGCCATCTTCTCCGACATGATAGAGGACATTGTGGAGGTTTTCATGGATGACTTCTCGGTGTACGGTACCACTTTTGACTCTTGCCTTGCTAATCTTTCCAAAGTTCTCAAGAGATGTGAAGAAACCAACCTAGTGCTAAATTGGGAAAAATGACATTTTATGGTTCGAGAAGGGATTGTCCTAGGTCATGTGGTGTCTAAGAGGGGAATTGAAGTGGATCAAGCTAAAATTGAGTTGATTGAAAAATTACCACCCCCCACTTCCGTAAGAGGAATTAGAAGCTTTCTAGGACATGCCGGATTTTATAGGAGGTTTATTCAAGATTTCTCTAAAATTTCCAAGCCATTGACTAACCTCCTGATGAAAGATGTTGTGTTTGAGTTTTCTTCCGAGTGTCTTGAAGCTTTTCATAGGATCCGGGATGCACTTGTGTCGGCTCCTATCATGCAACCCCCGGATTGGACACTCCCCTTTGAGATCATGTGTGATGCAAGTGACTATGCCGTAGGTGCGGTTCTTGGGCAAAGAAAGGAGAAGAAGCTTCACGCTATCTACTATGCAAGCAAGACACTTGATGAGGCCCAAGGCAAGTACACAACAACGGAGGAAGAGTTTCTAGCCGTGGTGTTCGCATTTGAGAAGTTCCGTTCTTACTTAGCGGGCTCGAAAGTGATAGCCTACACCGACCACGCGGCTGTCTGTTACCTCATGGACAAGAAGGATGCTAAACCGCGCTTGCTCCGGTGGATGCTCCTTCTTCAAGAGTTTGATCTAGAAATACGAGACAAGAAAGGAGCGGAAAACCTAGTAGCGGATCACCTTTCAAGGCTACCCATTGAGCACATTATAGAGTCCGGAATCATGGTCCCCATCAACGACTCCCGCCCGGACGAAACTCTCCTATGCTATGAAGTGTCGCGAGAAGGAGGCTCCTGGAGTAGGTCGGCCGCGACCCCCTGTTGGTCGGCCGCGACCTCCTCTGCCCCTTCTCCGGTTGTTGATGGTAATCGAAATGGTTCTCAAGCGACCCCGCGCGAGGTCGCCCAAGGTCACATCTTTTACCTCTCTTGTGTACTTCCTAATCCTCCTTCCCCTTCGCCCATTTTGCACTCAATAGATGCTATTAAGGGGGTGCAAGCCCTGTGGTTTGCGGATTTTTCCAATTATGTTGTAGGTGGCCTTGTGCCGGATGGATTGACTTCCCAAGCCAAGAAGAAATTCCTTCACGATGCCAAGCGCTACTATTGGGATGACCCCTACTTGTTCAAGCAAGGAAGTGATCACATCTTTAGACGTTGTGTTCCGGATGAGGAGATAGAAGAAGTTATCCGTCATTGCCACACTCTTCCGACAGGAGGCCATGCTAAGGGATTCAAGACCACCGCGAAGATTCTTCAAAGTGGATTTTATTGGCCTACTATCTTCAAGGATGTGCAAGCTTATGTGACCACTTGTGGTGAATGCCAAAGGGCGGGCAACATTACATGGAGGAACGAGAACCCGCTCACCGGAATCTTAGAAGTGGAACTCTTTGATGTTTGGGGTATTGACTTCATGGGACCCTTCCCCTCTTCGGGTCCCTATAAGTACATACTCGTGGCGATTGACTATGTTTCCAAGTGGGTTGAAGCCGTAGCCACAAGAACAAATGATGCACGAGTGGTGGCGAAGTTCATGAAGACTAACATTTTCCCCCGGTTTGGTGTCCCCCGAGTCCTCATTAGTGATGGTGGTTCACACTTCATTGAGAGGAGCTTTGAATCTCTTTTGACCAAGTATGGGGTATCTCACAAGGTGGCCACACCTTACCATCCTCAAATTAGTGGTCAAGTGGAGGTTTCTAACCGGCAAATCAAGAGCATTCTTGAAAAGACGGTGTCCCGCTCAAGGAAAGATTGGTCCTCCAAGCTAGATGATGCTCTATGGGCATACCGCACCGCCTACAAGACCCCACTCCGCACCACTCCTTTCAACCTAGTGTATGGCAAGTCGTGTCATTTGCCCGTTGAGCTTGAACATAAAGCTTTATGGGCTCTCAAGGAGCTCAACATGGACCTCGACGCGGCCGGAGCAAAAAGATTCATGGACTTGCAAGAGCTAGAGGAATTGAGGCTTAAGGCATATGAGAACTCAAGGATCTACAAGGAGAAGACAAAGAAGTGGCATGATAGGAGGCTTGTGCCCAAAAACACTAAGGAAGGTGACCGAGTACTTCTCTTCAACTCTCGGCTTCGCCTCTTTCCCGGGAAATTGAGAACCCGATGGAGTGGATCGTTTATGGTTCATCGTATGTACCCGCACGGAGCGGCCGACCTCATAGATGACAATGGAGGAATTTTCAAGGTCAATGGCCACCGGTTGAAGAAGTACTTTGAGAAGGCGGACCCCGATGAAGAAATCCGAGCCACATGGGCTCTCATCACCGTCACCTAGCTAAGGTACCACTCGTCTAGCTCAAAGACGTTAAAGAAAGCGCTTTTCGGGAGGCAACCCGTGGTTTTCCCTTTCTTAGTCTAGGTAGATAGTTTGCTTTGCATTTCCATAAGTATTTTGTAGGAACCCGAGGCTTTGGTCGGGTGCAAGAGTTGGAGAAGAACGAACGAAGTGGTGGAGAGCCCCCTGATGTTGGTCGGCGCCGACCCCCTGTAGGTCGCGGCCGACCCCCTCTGGCGAAAGGTAGAAATTGTGTAAAAATTTCGGGAAATTACAAGTAACCCCCTGAACTTTTTCTTTACAACTTTTATCCCTTCCCCACCTCTTTTTACTCATCCTCCACGACCTAGCAGCCCCATTCTCACGACCCATTGCCTCCATTGAACTCCTCTAAGCTCCCACTCATTCACCATCTTGCTCCATAACCACTAGATCTACCTCCTTTCTTCCAAATTTCACCAAAATCCTTCCTAATCTTCCTTCCTGTACTCAAATCTACCACAAAAACCCAAAAATTTCGAACCCCCATTCCCCAAAACCCACGACCCCGACCCCTCACAACCTCGGCTTCGACCCCTATTTTGCTTGCATTCATCTTGTTTAACACTCTTTTGGTATGTTCTTCTACTCCCTTGCTCTTAAATTCAAGTTTACTTGGGTTATTTTGAGGGTTTAGCTTGAAATCTAGATTTGGGTGTTCTTGAGCTTGAATGTTGAAATTTGGGTTGTATATGCTTAGATCTACATGTTTGGTTGAGGATTCTTGAGTTTTGGCATGATTTCTTGCTTGATCCATGATTGTTTGGGTGATTTTGGGTCAATCAAATTTTTCTAGGATTTTTGGTAGCCATTAAAGAGGTTTAAAGCTGAATTTTTGAATGTGACTACATGTAGCAGGTCGCCGCCGACCATCCCTTGGTCGCGGCCGACCTCCATCAGCTTTTAAAAAACATTGTTGTTGCTTGTTTTGGCGCGTACTTGTGTATGTACGAGCTCCAATGGGTCGTACCCGACCCCGGATGTCTCGTAATCTCTTTGAAAACATGTTATTTGAGTTGCTCTTGCCATGAATTGATTGATTAAAGCATAAGTCTTTCCCATTTCTTGCTTGCGTATCATGATTATGCATGCTTGGTTGAGAATTTTCGTATGAAATTGAAAGTGTGTGCTTCTAGCAAGTATGGGGTGACTTTTTGGCAATTGGTTGTGTATCTGTTGTGTGGTGTTTGTATTGTTTGAGTTGGAAATTACCTTGGAAGTTTCTTGTTGGTTTTGTAGGAAAATGGCATCATCTTCAAGGGCAACCAAGAAGCAAAAGAAGGGCAAGAATGTGGCGGTGATGGATGACGTGGTGATCCGAGACGAAGGGCAAATGCAACTTTATGTGGACATGATGGCAGAGACGGTGAAGGCGCGGTCCTACTATCCCGATTCGCATGTGAGCCTTCATATGCACTCGGCGGTGGAGGAGGCGTTTCGTTTACTTGGAGCCGAGCGACTCCTTGAGGACCCCGTCCTGAGACATTACCCGGCGCTTACTTGTGAATTCGCCGCCACCCTCACCATCTCGGGACCACACCTTGCGGATTTTGGCAAGACCAAGATTGAATTTCAAATTGGCGGGAAGAAGCACGTAACCACTATCGCCAAGCTCAACAAAATGCTAGGCCTTCCTACACCATCGGGAGCCTACGCCTTAAAGGACTTCCCCGTCCAAAAGATGTGGTCTTACATCGCTTGCAAGGGAGAGACCACGAGCAACCCTCATGCTCGGGACATTGCTAGCCCGGTTTTCAAGGTGATCTTACGCATCCTCGGCGCCGCCATTTGGTGCAAGTACGAGCTCTCCCGCCCCACCTTGCGAGAGCTCGCGTGCTTGACCTCCATCCTCTTCACCAACGCTCCCACAATGAACTTTGCCTATGAGTTCATCCACAACATCAGCAACCAACGAAGGAACCCGAAATTTACTATGTGTGGTTGGTTGGTGGTCCTCATTGCCCATGCCCTCAAGGTTGATCTTGCCCGCTACAACTCCAAGCCCGTGACCCGCATGGATGTCCGGTACTATTTGAACACCAAGGTGGTTGAGTGGACTGAGGCAATTGGCTACCACAACAACTTCATCGACCCCACCGGAGTAACTCACAAGGTCCGCCTCAACGATGAAAATTGTGAGTTGTTCTACCTCCCTAATTGGTATGATGCTTGGGCACCATCGGAAGATCCCTCCCCCTACTATAAACTCCTCTCGGAAGATGAGCACGTAAGACGACAGCCGAGTCGGTTCCCGAGAGATGGCCCAACCACGCGCATAAGGCAAAAACGCGGAAGAAGAGACTCCCTGGAAGGGGTCGGCGCCGACCATTCTGAGGTCGGCCGCGACCACTTCCAGGAGGGTGGATCTTCACATGATGGGGTCGGCTCCGGACAGTTTGGGGTCGGTGGCGAGGCAGGGCAACAAGGCAATGATCCGACGGACTACACGATGGGTCCCCAACCCGGGATGTTCCCGTACTCCTCCCATCCTTCGGGATTCGAGTGGTCCGGTGGTCCACAATTCGAGCCTCAAGGTGGCGAGTCTAGCTCTCAAGTTCCTCCAACTATGTAAATGCTCGACGCCAAGATGGACACCCTCGGGATTCGAATGGTATGGGGTATTTTGATGTCGTACTTTTTAGTTAGTTTTCTCTGGTTGTTTTCTCCTTTGCTTTGCACGTTTTCCGATGTGTTTATGTGCTTTGCATAAGATTTCACCTCTCTTTCGAGAGTTGGAGTCGTTTGTGTGTTGTTTCATGTTGCGTAGGTGTTTGGAGGAATTTTTCTTGCATTTTCGGAGCTTTCTAGGAACCGTTAGTTCTCAAGAGTCAAGTCGTCAAAGAGTCAAGATCCAAAGTCGCAACCAAGTGAGCCTCAAAGGAGTCAAGAACTCAAGGAATCCAAGGAGAAAGAGTGGAGAAACGCCACGCAAAAGCCCAACCATTTGAAGCAAGACCGAAGCAAACCGAGAAAAGATCATGTTCTGCTATAGGTCGGCACCGACCCCATATGGTCGGCCGCGACCCCTCTCAGCACCCGAAGAAAATCCGTGCGCTGCAAGTAACGCTTTTGGGCGGGATTTTCGAAACCCGAAAAAGCAGGCGGCTGTGGCAGAGTTGTAGCAGACTTGTGGCAGGGAGGAAGCTTCCTTCTCTTTGCTTTTGTGGGCTTCTTCATAAGACCCATTTTGTCTCACTTTCGAGGTAGCTTTTCCAAGAGGGAAAAGGCTCAAGGGAGAGGGAAGAGAGAGTGTTGGCTGAGGGTAGGAGAAGAAGAAGAACGTGAAGAAGAAGAGGAAGAGTGTGGGTTTGAGAGAGAGATTGCTTGTAAGGAGAGGTGGTAGAGAAGAAGCTTGTTCTAGTTGTTAGGAAGAAGAAGAAGAAGACATTAGTGTGAAGAACCTTGTGGGTTTGCTTTAGTTTGTAAGTTGGATCTTTGATTTACTGAAGTTGTTTGTTTGCGATGATGATTTCCTCTTCCCTTTTCTTGTTTATGTGCTTGATTATGTGTGAGTAGTTAGCTTGCTAGGGTTGGGGTGAAACCCACCATGGAAGTGCATTCATGACCTTGATGTTTGGATCTATGCTTAGCTTGAAATCTCTGCCCATTAATCCCTCTTGTGTGCTTAAAACCCTTGAAGAAGGGGGAATGTTCTTGTTTGCTGCCTAATTGAGAGGTTTGGTTGTGAATGTGGACTATCCGGGTTAGATGAAAGTCGAACCCCCCGAAGAACAAGTTGGATTGCATGTTAACCCTTTCATGTAAATGGAGGCTCTTGATGTGTTCTTTTGTGATGGAAGTCACCCATGAGATTTAGAGTTAAGTTGATCCATTATCATTGTCTGAATGTATGCTTGTGGTGTGGTGGATCCCCTCCCCTAGTTGTTTTTCCTTGATTTTACAAAACCAATCTTCGTGCCCAGAAAAAGGTCGGCCGCGACCAGTTGCAGGGTCGGCCGCGACCTCCTCTGTAGTATTTCCCGTGTGTATTGTTGTGTTCTGTTGAAGGTCGGCATCGACCTCCCTAGGGTCGGCCACGACCTTTTCCTGAGACGTGTGCTTTGCGTTTGTTTGCTCATTTTGCTTTGTTTTGTTTTGCTTTTCTTTCGTAGTTTGATTGCTAGACTATAGATCTACTAACTCCCGTGGACGATCCTGACTTCGCTATACTCAGCAGGGCGCTTGCCCCGAACCTCCCCTAAAGCATGCCTCAGCCTTGCGATTTCTTCTAGGGCTTGGTCCAAGCGAGACCTAGCCTGTTCGCACTCCGACAGCATCACCTCGTCCTCTCCTAGAGCAACGGCCAGGACATGGACGACCTCGTCATCCTGCTCGCTCCTGGTGGAGGATGATGCCTCAACCCTGCCGCTTGGGTTGGCGTAAATTGTTCGGCCCATCACGTACCCCGAATTAGGGTTTTCGCGATTGGGCTCAGGCTCGCGCCCTCGTGACTCGCGGTCACGGTTTGGCTCTACGATCGTGGTCGCGCTTTCAGGCCTACCGCGGATCTCTTGGCCCGTATCTGCCTCCACTTCAGCGATGCGCATCACGAAATCCCTTAACCGACTAGACAAAGCCGAATCGGACCATGCTTGGCGACGACTCTCAATCCCGTTGCCTGACGCGAGTCCCCATAAGTCTGTGCGATGAACAGACGCGCTTGCGAGGGGGACTGAGTCACGGGTAGAGTCGGATCCGGGCAAGGCGCCTCGCACGGATCGCGACGTGGTCCGATCTCCCGAGCGAATATCGGGGTTTGCACGTGTCGGGATTCGCTCCTCCGAGTGATTTTCGGAGTCCAACCGCTCGGGCATCGATCCGCGGTCGCGGGAGGGTGACCCGCGGTCGCGGGCGACGAGCCGCGGTCGCGGGTGGTGAACCCGCGGTCGCGGGTCCGCGCCTACCAAGAGCGAACTCGGAGTTCGCCGATCGCCCTCCGACCTGCGGGCGCGGGTGGGTATCTCGCGGTCGCGGGCGGCGATCCGCGTCGCGGGTTGTCAACCCGCGG